>PVKZ01003213.1:0-149818 GCA_004027375.1 Macroglossus sobrinus
CCTACTAAGGCTTCTCTTTAATCTTTTTAAACATCCTGTTACGTAAATTGCAGCTGCATCTATAGCAGGAAGAATAATAAGATAATAATTGGTCAAACATCAAAGGCACTTGGGTGGATCTTACACAGACCTTGAGTCTTCTCTCCCACCAACACCACGTTCTGAGATTTTTTTCCCAACCACATTAATTAATTTTTTTGTTTGTTTGTTCTTTTTCCTTTCCCCTGAGTAATTATGAATTTTTTTCTAAATCAGGAATTTTTCCCAGGAAGAGACCATGACTATGAAGAAAGCAGACAAATAGTACCTGAAGATAAGATATAAACTGTTTCCATATCCTCCTCTCTCTTTGATTTCTTTCTCTGTATTGACTGGGATTAATTGGTAGGATTGCATATCTTCAGTTTTTTTGTGTGAGGGAGTGGTCCTCTAACTGACCTATGCTAGGAATTCCCTTTCATGGGGTGAACTGTCCTTCCTAGCGAGAAGCCCTCAAATTGTCTTAAAAGGACTGTGAATCCAATTTATGTATATACCCAGCAAGTATTTCTTGATCATAAAATGTTAGAATTAGATAGAGCTTTAGAAGTCATTTAGCTTGACCTCTCATCCAAAGCAAATATTTCTTCCATAATTTTTCTCACAAGTGGTCGCCAGCCAGACTGTGTTTGTTATAACACGGGGCTCCCCGTGGTGTTGGGCAGCCCATCTCAGTGCTGGACAGCTCTCCCTGTAACCCTTGGTTCTTGCTCTTGTTTTTTGGAGCCTCACAAAATACGTCTATACCTCTGCCATACCACAGCCCTTCACACATTTGGTGGCTGCTGATTTGTCCCAACTAAACTATCATCAGGACTTGTAAGGACTTTTAAGATCACATTGATAACTGCATAAACATCAAAAGTCAACAATAATTAACTTTGGAAGGTGAGATTGTGGTTATGTTTTTTTATTTTCTTATATGTAAAATCTAATTTTCACAGTAATTTAATAACAGTGACAACATTAAATATTTTATTGTGTTTATTTTAGAAGCCAGTCCTGACATGCCATATATAATTATCCTACAATAACACTGAGAAATAGGAACTATAGAGGGGTTAAATAATTTGCCAAAGGCACACAGCTAAGTGGCTGAAAAGAAATTAGAATCCAGGTTTGTCTTATTCTTAACCAATCCTCTTATAACAAGAAAAACTATTTCTTTTAGGGGGAAAACAAAACAAAATTTTTTCATTTTTAGTGCGATGTCCAGAAATTGATAAAATATGCTAGGTTTGATCTGAACAGCAGAAAGTACACTGTGGCTATTACTTCCCTTGATTCGGACATGATACAGTCTGTTAATGTCCCTGGAACTGTGTTAGATTTTTAGCCTGTGCTGTGAGATTGGCTCATATAGAGCTTTCAGAAAAAATATTTTGGTTCTTCTTTTTCTCTTTTCTCTTGACTCCCTCTTACCCCTTTCCCCCCATCAGCCTTTGTGCCTCCAGTAATCATTTTATCAACCTAGTTAACGTTTTTCTCCATACTGATATAAACATATATAGACAAATAACAAATGCATGTATATTTAACTATATAGACAAATAACAAATGCACGTCTATTTAACATATACGGCTTTTTGTCATTTAAAAAGTGAATACATTTTTGTCTGTTACTTTTACTTAAAACAATTTCTTGTGTGAAATCCCTCTAAATCAACTGGTAGAGTACAAATCCATTCCTTTTAATGGAGTTCCAAAATGTGGCTATATCGATTTTTGTAACCTTTCACCTGTTGATGACCATGCATTGAATTTATAATATGTGTGTGTTGCCACTTAAGATGCTGCTCTAATATCTTTGAATGTGTTTCATGATGCTTTTACTTCAGTAGTTTTATTGAAGCTAGTATTTTTATTTCAGTAGAATAGATTCCCAACACTGAGGTTGCTGGTTCAGGGGTATAAATAATTTTTAAATAATAGCTGTTGCCAGTTTGCTTTCCAAAAAGCCTGTAACACTTCATGTTTTAATAGCAACACATAAAATAGCCTTTACCCCACATCCCTGCCGCAGTAGGTATTACAGCCTATTCAGTAGCCATTCTGATAAAGCCCTGTGAAACAAGAGATCAAAGGAAATGAAAATATAATAAAGATTATTTACTGCAAATCAACAGTTATAACCCTAACTGGCAAAATATTTAAAATATTTCATTCAAAATCAGGAACCAAACATTGAACTTTTAAATCCATCTCCCAGGTCTTTTTTACTCTTAATTTTAAAAGTGATGCATAATATACATATAAAAGTGCACAGATCACAAATTTACAGATCAATGAATTATTGCAAAATAAACACATAAACATAACTACCACTCAGGTCGAGAAATAGACATTACCAGTACCTCAGAAGCCTTCTTCAGGCCCCCTCCCAATCATTGCCCCCTTTATCCTTCCTCAAGAGAACCACAGGATAGTTTTGCCAGATTGTGAGACACATAGAAATAGAATTACGCAGTCTATGCTCTCTTTTGGCGTGTCTGAGTTATTTTCCCCAACATTAAAGTTTCTCCATGTTGCAAATAGGAATAATTCACTCATTTTCATGGCTGCACAATAGTTCATCGTATGTATAATACACCACAATGAACTCTCCAGCCTCCTTTTTAAATCTCTTTTTTAATAATATACTGGATAACTTGTCATCCGGTATATTAACCACCAATACTCCCAGCTTTGTGTTATCAGAAATTTAAATGATTACATTTCTTTCTATACAGATCACTGATTTTTCTGCATTTGACAGGACCAGACAGATTTGTGTCAGCCAACGAGAGATTTCTCTTCAGGTTAATGTGTATTAATACACTAATAAATATTGTTTGGACAAGTTGTTCAGGAAACTAAAACTGCAGCTAACTGTAGCATTATTTAATGTAGCTTTCTGCACCGCATCCAATTCAATTTAACACACATTTATGGAGGCACCTGCTATGTTTCAGGTGCTGCCTGGGGAAAGAGCAGCGAACAACACAGATCACATCCACACCTACATATGGAATTTACATTCTAGGTGATAAGACACATGTAAAAAAATAATTTAGATAATTTTATTTAAGTTTGTGAGTAAAGTTAAACAGGGCAGCACTATACAGAGTAATGAGGAATGAGGCGGGCAGTTTTAGAAGGAGCTAGCCACCTGAAGACTGGAATAATGACATTCCAGACAAGGGAGGCAGCAAGTGTAAAGGCCCTGAGGAGGGGGATGAACTTCAATAAACAGGAAAGCTAATGAACCTGCAGCAAATTGTGAACAGAAGCCAAGTGGAGAAGTGGAGAGGAGCCAGATCATTTAGGATCTTGAAGTCTTAAAATTCTAAATGCAGTGGTGACACGGATCAGGAGATGCAACAGCCAGATCTCCCCTTAAGGAGGGCGGTGAGGTGGTCCATAAACAGCCTTAAGCTAGCATCTCTTTTGGGGTCTTCCTCCACTGCAGAGAGCCTTGCTGCCTGAGGACACACTCTGGGGGTGGGGGTATAAAGGCTCAAGCATTTTGATGTGGCACCGGACGATTTCCGAGGTGCCTGACGGGTTGGCCAAAGGCTTGTTGGGTCTGCATCGCTGCGATTCCTTCTTCTGCCCAGTCGTTTCCTCGCCTTTTCTTTCACAGGTCCAAAATCCAATCAACATCTTGGATCTCGAACTCAGTCTCCTCATCTGTAGAAACCCCAGCTTGTGACAAATGGAAGCCACTGAAGGATTTTAAGCAAAGAATTCAAATGGAATGCTTTTGTTTGGATCCTGGAAGGTACAAATGAAAACAGTGGCGCAGGGGACAGAAGGTGGTGGCCTTGATCTAGGGAGGAGCCAGAAGGCAGGGAGAAAAGGGTGGATTTTGCATAGAATTTAGTTGGAGAACTAAGTGTAGTTGGTGTCAAGTGTTCTGATTAGTTGTCTTCCTGAAAACAAATTTAGAGAGTCTTTGTACCTGTCCAGCAATCACTTTAAAAAATGAAATAGCATTAGTTAGTGTCTCTGTGACACAACCCTAGTTCCCTGGATAGACTCATTCTTGAACTTTTTTTTCTTCCCCTAGCATGCCGAGCTGATTGCTGCTTCATGCCTTTTTCACTTGGAGGTGGATCAGCTTTCTCCATAGCTCTGCTCACACTTTACCTGCTTAAATTCTATTAATCCTTCAGAGCTTAAGATTGCAAGCTGCTTCCTCACAGAGTGTTTCTCTCACACTGGCTCCTCCTCTAATCATGTACTCACAGAAATCCCTGTGCTTTCTTTCATAGCACTTACCGCAAGTGGGAATTATGCTGTAATTTTTGTTATTATTTGTCTCCCTCACTAGAGTTCCACAAGGGGCAGGAATGGGCCGTTTTGATTTCTGCTTCACTCCCAGTGCCTTGCACAATAACTGGGACCTAGTAGATGTACAATAAATATTTGTTGAATGAGTGAACTTGAATGAGTGGACCCACGTTGGCACCTGGGGTCGATTCTTTTAAATGCTCGTAGAGCCTCGTTTAATCCATGCCAAATTCTTCCAGGGATCATTCTCAGACCATAATTTTAAAGACCTCATTTTTTGTTTTTGTTTTTGTTTTCCCAGATGAAAAACATTTTTGGGGTGAAATTTAGTTATTGTATTATAAGGATGTAATTTTAAAGTATTTCCGAATAATAATAATGATGATGATGAAAAATAATGCTGCTCTGTTCCCCAGTCTTACTCTCTAGATAGGCAGCTACTTGCAGCAGCTTTGGTTCGTCCTCTCTCTTTAACAGAAGTCTGTTTCACACTCGACAATCAGTACCTTTTATCTTCTGGCATTTTTTCCACTGTTGATAATGTTTGTATTTCCATTTGTGGTTTGCAATCACATTTGGCAATTTCTTTCACTATCTTTCAGTATTTGGGACTAGAAATCTTCATTTGTTCAAAGCAGCAGAACATCTCATATTATCTTCCCTCAGTGGTGTTTCAAATTTCTTATCTTTGTTCTTCCTCTTCGAACATGAATTTTTTTTTGAGATATAACTCACCATAAAATGGACCTTTTTAAAAAAAGTATCTTTCTTAATGAAGACAGAACAAAAAGTACCCCTTACGTGGTTCACCAGCAGACATTCTACTGCTCTCTGGAAGAGATGGTCTCTTGTTCTCCTCCAAGGGTGGCCTGAGTTCAAAGCCAAAGTAAGGAGTGGGAGGGCAGTAGTGAGAACAAGTTGGGGAGGCAGGAAAAAGCGAGGCATAGACTTTGTCTAATCAGACCTGGTAGTGAATTGCTTTCAAGGATTTCCTCTCATAACTAGTCTGTCATTCACATCGAATTGTCATTGATCGAATATCCTAGGCAGAATTTGATATAAATTTATTTTTTATGTAGTTTGGAGTTTATGCTACCCAGGTTCATCTTAAGAGTCTCTTGTGTCCTAAATATTGTTACTTTTGGAGAGCCTTTGTGGTATAAATACGTATTAAAATATTATATAACTTTTTTGAAATTATTTAAACTATGACTAGATGTTTAACGTATCATTTCTCAACAATTATACGATTATTGAGAAAATATGTAGAATGAAATAAAATCTCATCTTCAAATACTTTTCAAATATAATAAACTTTTGAGTATTAATTTTATAATTAATTTTATAAGAACTTTACATGTTATATCTGTAGACATTTAATTAGAAATTTTATTAATTCTGAAAAATGGATTGAGCACAAGCATAACTTTTGTTTTAAGTGTTATTATTTTTTAAATTAAATTACTTTCACATGGTAAACAAATCAGTCCAGAGAAATATAAATAGAAAAGTAAAATCCTGTTTCCTGTCAGCTATTCCCATCTTTTAAAGGCTAGAAGTTACAAACCGCTGTTGACAGTCTGTGTATCTTTCCAGAAAATTTGGGTACCTATACCAGCATAATGTGTATCTAAAAAAATACACAAATAGTATTGCATGATGTATATTGCTATGCAGCATGCATGGTCTTTTCACTTTATATAATCACTGTGGGGTTTTTTTTATATCTACAGATTTACCTTATTGTTTTAAAATGTGCATAACATACCACAAGATGAACTAGAATGTATTGAGCTAGTGCCCTGTAAACATAACTTTAAAAAAATGTTTATTTTGGGGGAGTTAGTGGCATTGTGGGTGACTTTTTCTGCCTTTTATTTAGAACCAGATTGATGTTGCTATGCTGTTCATATAATTCATTTTTTTAATTAAAAAAAAAAAGAAAGAAAGAAAAAGGACCATCCCTTAGGGTATGCTTTTCAATTACAAATTCAATAAGATACTCAGAGTCAGTAAACACTGAGTAGGGGCATTTGAATCCACCTATTCAAAAGGAGATAATGGCCCCTAATTACATTTTCAATAGAGACCAAAACCAAATTATTGGAAGTTAAGAGGTGAACAGGACTGCCAGGGAGGATGATTTGTTAGAGGAGTTTGTCAAAAACGGGTGGAGACGGGACAGAACGTGTAAAGAGCAGTAAAGCTGGGCAATGCCTTTGTTCCAGGCTGGAGAGGCACCGACCAGACCAGATGGGTTAGTTAGGCCCTGCCTCCTTCACCATTTCCATTGTCATGGAAGAGCTTCTTTATCTTTTTCTTCACACTGTTTTACCAAGTAGAAAGGGAGAAGGGGGTAAGGATCTTCATAAATTATGCTCCTGAGAGGTCAGTAACAGGGCACTGGGAAGGGGAGAAAGCCACCGACTAGAAATCCCTCACGTTTCACACGTTAGCAAAAATCTGGTTCTTGTCAAAAAAAAAAAAAAAAAAATCTAGGTCATGTCAAACTGGCTCTTCTGGAAAATGAGGGGCTGTGGGAAAATGAGTTACATTTAAAATCCTGAAATTACATTTGCCTCAGTGAGGGTCCCTTAGGGCTTCCCCCAGATGGGTATATATTTTGCAGAAGAGAGTGGAGAGAAAGAAATAACCAGGAAAAAAAAAAAAATTTGGATGATGAACAGTAACCAAATTGGCAGAATTACTGAGTTGGCCTGAGTAGTTCTGGAGGTGATGCTGCCATCTTTGCTTAGTGTAAGGCTTATCTTTCCCCTGGAGCAATTTACGGCCCAGCTGAAGGGGAAGGTGGTACTGGCCAGTGGAGACACATTTTGGACAAAGCCCTGGATCTTTCCACACTTCTCAAATCATACCACGTAAAGAGCATTGATCCTAGTACCCAGAACCCTCAGTGTTGAGGCCGAATCAAGGTCTTCAGATACTTGGTGGTGATGAGGCTGGCTCGGGGAGAGGAGTGTCAGAAAAGGGAAAGAGTGACTTTTCTTGTTATATCTTCCCTATCTTTCGAATTTTGTATTGTAAACATGTATCGTTTTACTGAAAAAAATTAAGTTGTTTTAAAGACTCAATTAAGGCCAAGAAGAGAAATTTAAAATTTTGTTTTCTAGTCAGCATAGTTTCCTGGATTTACTTTAGTTCATACCCTGTTTATTTGATTTGTGATTTCTTAGTGTGAGGTTTTAGTTATAGGGGTCTCTTCCTGCAAATGGTAACCCTAACCCAACTTAACTAGTCTAAACAGGTTAATTGAGGTGTGCTATCACCCTTTCTTCTACCTCACTTTTTTTTCTGTCAGCGAACAAAACATCTTTTCAAACATACACTGTCACCTCAAGGTTAAGATCTGAATCTCAGGCAGATGCCAGTCCTACTTACTACTAGCAGGTCACATGAAATGCTCTGGGACTCAGTTTCCCCATGTGGAGCTGTGGAAGGTTCACTCACTAGATCAGGGGTCAAAGCGTGTTGGTTCAGCTTCTGGTTCTACTACTTTGTTGCTGTCTGACTCTGGGCGTGCTTGGTCTGCAAGCTTCAGTTTCTATAAAATCGAAATAAATCGTATTATATTTGGGACATCCTGAAAGTGAGATAAGAGTTATGTCTCGTGTCTAGGACACCTGGGCAGTCAAGCTATGTTAATGTCTTTTCTTTCCTCTTCACTTTTTTCTTTCCTTTTTTCTTCTCAGAGTGCTTTATTAACTGGGAAGCAGAAAGCAGAATGTCTGGTTGTTTCTGGCACCCTGCAGATACAGGGCCCCAGGCTGTGAATTTCTCTGACCTCTCTAAGGTGTGCTGGAATTCCACGGATAGCTCTGTTTTTCAAGATGGAAATTAGGTAAGCTTTTCCCAGAGCTCAACCCCAGCAGCAAGCTGGGGGCTGGGGACTTCCCTCTGGAAATCCTCCCCATCATTAGCACAAGGGGCTCAGCATCAGAGCCACCTGGGGATTCAAGAGTTTCCTGCTGCTGGCTTACTCCCTTGGGGCCAGAGAAGCGGCTCAGGTTTTTAAAACACATTATCAAAACCTAATTCACACACACAAGCCAAACTGATGAGGCTGATGATGTTAATGATGCTAAACGCTAATCATAATAATGCTAATAGTAATAATAATAAACCACATCTGCTGTACAGTAAGTGTACTGTGATCTGGGAGAAGTCAGAATACCTTCAGCCCAGTCTCCTCTGAAATTTTACTTCTGCGGGCACATCTAGGTGTATAATCAAAGTTCTGAACTAGACACACTAAGAGAAGGGAAAAGAGAAGACAGTTAATACGAAAACTAGTAAATTAGTCATTTTAATTAGTTTAGAAATGACCCAGAGGTAGTGGAAGTTTAGAGGAGTTCATTAAGATACTTAGCTCTGCCACTCCATGGATTTGTGTCTTTTATTAAGCAAGCAACTCTCCCTGGGCCTCAGTTTTCCTGTCTTAAGATACAGAGAATTGGTGAAATAATATCTAACACTTCCTAGCTCTAACTTTTCTAGGCCAGATGCTTACGAATCGAAATTCTTTGATGTCATCCCTGTCCTCTGCTCAGACAAGGGGAAGGAGAGAAAGGGTCCTAGTTTTGATAGAGCAACTAACACATGTCAAGCATTGTGTGAGGGGTTTTATGTACGTTAACTTTTAGCACAGAATTGCTCTGTTATTTTGACTAGTGATCTTCAAATGGGGAAGGCATGCAAGGCAGCAGTACCATCACTAGGAAACAAAGTAATCAATACCGGAAGTGTGGGTATAATTATTTATTTATAAATAAAATTACTATAAAGAGTTTTTACATATATATACATTACATATTTGTGTGTGGTGCATAATTTAAATTTTATATTAGCAGTGTAAAATTTTTTTTAAATAATTGAGACATTATCCTAGACACTGGAAATAAAATCATCACAGTTAACCTACCAAACATATTTTACTTGGCGGGGGGGGTAACTTAGAGTTCATAATATGCCGAAATCAAGTTTCATGTATAAATCACATGTGAGCTGTTTCTCAATTCCTTTCCCACTTAAAAGAATTACATATGCAATTACACATGTAATTCACTAAATCATTCTCATTGTGAAAGAATCCAACAACATAGAGCAAAGAATTCTGTGCCATCCTCCACCCTGCCCTCCTCCCAGCCCCCACCCACCAAGTTCTTTCACCAGAGATAACCACAATTATCATTTTGATGTGTATTCGAGACCATTTTCAAATTAAAATTTTATTGCTAAACCTTAAGTTGCCAAATAAATAAATGAATGAATGAATGAATGAATGAATAAATAAATAAAAATAAAAAGGACTGGAAAGAGTGAGGAGAAAGTAGGGTTCAGTAACTTCAAAACATTGTAGGCAGGATACTTTCCAAAATGCCACGGGCAGGGCTGGGAGTTGAACCGCGTGTGGTTTCCAGTGCAGGGTGTCTGGCCGCCTCCACCTCGGCAAATACGGCTGATTGACTGGCTCTGGCTCTGGCCCACCTGCCAGAGACGCCAAACACAGGACACCTAACAAATCACTGGCATCCCTCCCTCCTTATTTTTATTCTTTATTACTCACCGCTCCGTTCCCCCTGTACCCTGATAATGCCTGGGAATGTAGTTTCTTTTTGTGTATAATAGCAAGGACATACTGTCTCTCCTTTTCTTTCCTTTTTAAGGGACAATGTCAAGGGCATGTTCAGGCCTGGTCAGAGAATGTTACATCAGAGATACTGCTGCTATATTTACCCGCACTTGCCTTTCAGGCAGAGCAATTTATATGATGAAAAACAGCAGAGACAGGCTGTCCAGGGTATCTCCAGAGAAGAAAAACATCGAATTTAAAGCTGTGTATGACTTTACATTGCAGTAAATTTCTACGGGGGCTTAATTTCTCTTTACTCTTTTCATTTTTAGAGATTCTTTTAGGAGAGAGTTCAAGAGACTTATTTCATCTCAGGCCTTGGGACCTGCAGTTGCTATTCAGGGTTTAATCCATTCCAGGCTGTCACCATAGCCTTGGGACAAGAGAGGCTAACCAGACAGGAGAATGACAAGCAGTCATCACTGATTTGCTTCCGTCTGGAAGGGTACATATTGGCCTCCATCGCACTCCTACCCCCAACGGTCTCTGGACCAATTATTATTTTCCAGGCCTCGCTCTGTGCCCTGTTCATTAAAATAGGAAGAAATGACTTTGTTTCCCTTGGAAGGGGATTGGTAGAAGAATAAGTATGAATAAGGGCTTGTGGGGGAAGGTGGGTTATTCAGCTCTGGTTCAATTCAACGTGTTAAGTGCTGGTAGAGCTTATCATCTAGAGTAAGACATCCAACCTTCCCTTAAAGAGTTAACATTCTGATAACTGGTAAAAATCAAATTTTTTTTTTTTTTTTAACAAAGACTCTTAACCCAGGCAGCAAATGATAAGAGTTCCAAATTTCAGAGGAAAGAATGCTGAGGGAATTAGGAGAAGATTAGGGGAGGCTCCAAAGGAAGGAGAAACCTTTGAGATGGGAGGGAACGGAAAGAGGACATTCCAGATAGAGTTAGATAAGGAGTAAAGAAGGGTGGGAGGAGCCAAAGCTGCTGGCCTGTTCAGGGAACAATGAGCACAGCTATCTCCACATCAGGGAGAAAGGGCGATAAGGTGGGTTCCCCTTGGAGAGAGGTTAGAGGTCTGTGCTTAACACCAGAAGTCTGGCAGATGCTTAGTTGTGGACTGACCTCATTAAAGTAATGCCTTAGGGCAATTTCTGTGGCAGCTGTGGTGGTGGAGGTTACATATAGGAGGGATGAAAAGAATAGATGCCTCAGTGCAGTGATGGCACAGCATCACGGAGCTTTCCTTGACCAGTCACCCACAGTGAATCTCTGTGTCAAATCCTGTCAAAGAAAAAACTTCCCTCCTAGCACTTCCATATTCAATATTTATACTTGGGCGGGTCTTTCCCAGGCATGACTCATAGCTCCCCACTAGAAGGTGAGCTTTCTGGGAGCAGGGCCTTCAGTTCTTTCCTTTCCCTCCTGCCTGCGCCTGCAGCCCCGAAGCCCTCCGAGCTCTAGCCAGGCATAGCCCTCACTCGGGGGAAGAGACTGGCACATTTGGACTCAGTTTATAATTTCTTCTGCTTTTGTCTCAGGCATTTTCCGAAATATCCAGTTACTGCTGAGGGTGAAAAAATAAATAAATAATCAAAAGGTACAAAAGAGAAATCCTTCAGAGAATTGTGCCGTTTGGCCCTTTCCCACTTCCTTGGCCTTAAATCTCTGACCTGTGTGTAGCCTTTATTTCTCTGCTTTGGGAAGAAAGATGGCATTTTTGTGAGCTGTTTCCTCCAGCCCCACCCCTGCTCTTCTCTTTGTACTGTATCCAAATCCCCTCCCCCTAAATGCCCCCTACCCCCACCCTGGTGCACTCACATTTGTATGCAGGCGCTCCGTCTAATTACTGCTGGCCATCTAATTACTGCTGGCCGTCTGGCTTACGCCTTTTTCTGTCCATCTTTGGTGGTTTGCCTCAGGTACTTCACATACCCTTGGAGCCAAGAAGTCTGTTTTGCAATGTGAGGTGTGGGGTGAGCTGGATAAAAGGGTGGAATGATTTTCTGCAGGAGCCCAGATCTTCCCGAGGAGGCAAATCAGTATAAACAGAAAACATATTTTAATCCCATTGTTTCAATTCACATTAAAGGAAGGCATACGAGTTTATTATTATTTATAATCAAATTGGAGCACGAGCTATAAAAGTTTGAGAATCACTGGCCGGTAGAGTCAGAAGTGCCTCCCATTACCCAGCCTCTGTTTCAGGGTGACAAGGCCAGGCAGTGTTGGGGGGATCCAACCAGAGAGAAATGCAAGTGAGTCTCTGAAACCCTGCTGCAGAATGACTGATGGGAAGGGTTTGGGCCTCAAAGGAAGACAGTCTAAAGGTCCTTCTAGTTATCAGATTCTTAAAAACAGAGATTTAGGATTTAATGAACAGATGAGAAGTTCTAGGAGATTTTATCAGGTACCTGCTCTGTTGTTAGGAGACAAGAGACCTTAGTGTGTCAGCCCAGGCTCCCTGCTCTGGCTGTGATGCTGTAGACAGTGCTTAGCAGAAACCCATGAAAGAGTGGACTGTTCTCAATGCCCATGTTAGGAAAAGATGTTTTGGCCATTTCTCTAGGTTTTTTGACAAGCTCTGAGTCACTGCCAGGAATTAGAGGTGGATAGACTAAATGCTGGCATTCTGGGGTTCCACTTCTTTAGAAGTGGCCAATCAAATGAGCTTTGACATCTGACTTGACCTCTCTCTTTCTCATTTTTCCCCTCCTGTTGAATGAGTTTTCAGGTAACATTAGTGGTTTCCATTGCTAGGTGCATTTTAAGGTAATTGATGTAAATTTAAAAGTAGTGGTAGCACTAGAAAAAGTAATAGAAATAGAAGAAGCAGTAAATATTTTTCCCTTTTATAAATTAGAAATTGAGAGGTTAAGTACCTTGCCCAAGGATATCCAGGTATTTGTGTACATGACTGAGTCAGCAACCACGTGGAGAATGTGACTCCAAGGTGAGTTATGGTGTCTCCAAGGTGAGTTACTGGCATGGGTTGCTGGGCATAGGGGCGGAAGTGGCTGCAGAGGAAGCTGAAGACTGGTCTGGCCCTGCCCTGGGAAAGAGTCTTATAGTGATTCTGAGTTACAGCCATGCTGGATTTTCTCTTCCGGAAATGACTTTGGCCTGGAATATTTTTCTCCTATATCTTTCTAGAAGAGTTTTGAAAAACCATGTACTCGCTTGGACATTTTAAAGTTGACATCTAACATTTTTCACTGTGAGTTTAAAGCGTTGTAAGAGCTGTAAAATACAATTCTTGGCTTTCTGTAAATATTTATATAATAAAATTATGAAATCACTCTTTGGTAAACTTAAAAGATTCATATAAATGTCATAGTAAGTTGATATTACCATCAACAATTTAGCTAATTCATGGCTAAACTCTCAAAATTGGAAGTTTTATATTGTTTTTTTTCTTTTAAATCATATTTCCATTCTTCTGCCATGTAATCTTGTCTTAATATAATTGACAAATCATTTTATCGATCCTGTTTTACATACGTTTCTGCAACAACAGAAAAACATCAATTGAAATTCATTTTTAAAATATTTCTGGTGACATAAAGTTCTAGTTGTTTAGAACATATTACTATTAGCATTTATCAAAACGACAAATACTATAAAATTTTATAATTAATAAGCATTGTTTTCTTAAGAAGGGAAATTTTATTGGGGATTTGCCTCGTAAGGAGATGGATGGTTCCTTGCTTAAAATAATTGTGGTCTCTTGTCCCTTTGATGAGCCAGTGGTTTTTATACCCCAGAGCAATGCATCATTTAGCAGGAACGGGGGAGGAGTGAGAGGTAAGTGGTTTTGGTTTTTGTTTTTGGTTAAGCTGGAGGAGGGCAATTGAGAAGAGTGATGGGAAAAGAAAATCAGGGCTGCAGATGCCCTCTGAGGCACGTCAGTTCTAGGAAGAACATGAAGGATACCGAGGATCTGGAAATTGATTTCCCACACCTGCCAAAGGGAACAAACTGGGTCACGGTAACAGTGACCAGGCAGTGCTCTTTGTCCCCCACCCCACCGGATTTACACAATTTCCAGCCCCTTCCAGGGCCTCGTGAGTCATCCTGGAGTCACTGGAGGTGGCTTTCTTGTTTGTGCTCGCAAACTGGTCTTTTTGGCTCTTTTGTGGTTTCTGCCTGTTTTGTTCGTCTTCTGTGGAGCTGCTAGCCCCGTAGCTGCCAGAGCCTACTAGACGGTTCCACACGGGGAAACTGAGCTTCAGATCCCAGGTCCATTGGCCTCTTCCGGCTCCGACAGTGGCTCTGCAGAGGGAAACGTGCCCCTCCCCCGCCCAGTGCCCTCCCCTGGCATGAAGGGGTCTTAGCAGGGGAAGGCACCCCCTGCTGACAGTTCTTATAGGGGTTTAGGAAACACATCAACCCAGTTGGTCTCCCTTTTGGTTTAGAGGTGGTGATAAATGTTCGAACTGGGCTGACGTACCCGGTGCTGTGAAAGGAGCTCCAGCCCAGGCTGCACTGTATATTTCAGCATCACCCCCATTGTCTTCAGACCCTGAGACTCACACGGCCCCTTCTCTTGGCTTTGCCCTTTTGTCTCCTTGGTGAACTCATATTCGCCCTTCAAATCTCAGTACAGTCCCTTCTTTCAGGATGCCTGCCTTCTCCTCTGATGGCCTTGAGGGTGCTTTTGCTCCCTCCACGCTCTCACTGCATTTTGATACATTTGTTCTTACATTTGTTAGTCTTTCTCTCCAGTTAAAGTTGGTCTCCTTGAGGGCCAGGACTAGGTTTATCAGAGGTTATACATCCCCAGTGTCTATCACAGGCACGGAGAGAGGAGGTGCTCATGGGAAGTTTGTTGAATTGAGAAACTTGGAGTGGGGAAAAAAAGGAAGAGAAGTATCCTGCTGATTTTGCACCGTCATAATGGGGGTGGGAGGTGTTAAGAAGGGCCCACTGATACTTCTCTGTCTTTCTGGTGCATGAACAGAAGTGAGTTGTCTTTGGGTGCTCCACTGTCTTGAGGGTAACCAGCTCATTCCACCCTTCTCTGTGACTCGAGGTGGTTCTCAGGTTTGCAGGGTGCTGAGGAGAAGACAGAGGCCTCAGCTGTTGAACACAGCCAGGGCCCTGTAGGTAGAATCTTCATCTCTAGCCCAGGGTGTAGGAGGGGCCTAGTGGGATTGTTCTGCCAGTGGGAATGAAAGAAACAGTCAGTGGGAAACCAACCTATTATCTGAACTCAGCCTCCTCCAAACAATGCCTGGGTTGATACATTCTCTGCTCCTTTTCCAAGAGGAGGGAGCAGCAGCAGGCTGATCTGTGAAATCTTCTGACCTGGATTTAGAAGGATCTGGACTGACTGTTCTGGGGGAGTTTGTCTTATCAGGATTTTATGCAAGCATAAAAAGAGATGTACAAACTCTTCACTGTATTTGGTGCATGACAGTGCTACTCAAGATGCGGTCCACCACTGGCAACATTAGACTGTCTCGGGAGTGTTAAGAATGCAGACTCTTGAGTCCCACTCCAAAGCTCCTAAATCAGAATTCCTGGGTGCTGCCCAGGAAGTTATATTTTAACAAGCTTTCCAGGTATACTAAAGTTTGTTAAGTGCTGCTGATTGGACACACACACACACTCTCTCTCTCTCTCTCTCTCTCTCTCTCTCTCTCTCTCTCTCTCTCTCTCTCTCTCTCTCTCTCTCTCTCAGCTGCCTGTAGCTCCTGCAGCTGCTAATGCTACTTGGTCATTTCCCTGCAGCTTCCCTCAGCAGGGCCCTGGGATTTGATTTTCTCTACTGTGGACCTTGTTCATTTCCTGCAGCTTTGCAAGAGGTTGGGAGAGGAAAATGAGCAAGAATGAAGGCGGGCGGGAGGGGGGAGGGGGTAGCTAAGGCCGCGGTGCTTTCAAGAATGAAGAGGAAAATGGTGAGCGACAATGTTCCTTTGTGAAGAGTGAGCTTCATGTTGATGGAGCTGCAAGTCATTAGCAATCCTGGCTGGCGGTGGGGAGTTGACCCCGTCTTTCTCCAGGGCCAGATCGCCCTCTGCTGCCCACTGATAAATAACACTCTGGGAAAGAGAAAAGTTCCTGGGGCTGGGGTGGGAGAGAAGATGTGACTAAGGCCAAAAGGTCACAGACTCACTCCTTAGGGCGGTAGAAGCATCTTGTTATAATCTTGTTCTCCAGGGAGGAAGAAATGGCCCATTCATTGGGTGGTTCCAGGACCCATCCGAGCCCAACAGCGGGGTTCTGCCAAGATCACTGGCTCCCAAGATTCCACGCTCCCTGCTTGATTTGGCCACTCTTTCCCCCTTCAGGCTCACCCTTACCTCACCTCGAAAAGAAGGGGTGTTTAAAATAGGAAGAGGGATTTGAAAAAATGGATGGAATTTACTGGTGTGGAGACATCTAGGGGGTAGTTAGTCAAGTCTCAGACTTACAAAAAAAAATCTCATTTTTTCAGAGTCTCTTTGTTTCTTTTGTCTCGGTGAAAGCACTATATCTTTCTGTCTTTCTTCTCTTGCCAGGGAACTCTTACCCCACGGATGTGGAGTCAGCTCTTCTTTATTGCCCCATTTCATTGCTATTGGGAATTACGGTTCATGTGGGTCACTGGTGAAGAGAGCAAAGACTTGTTCCCAGAATAAAAGCTGGAGCACAGCGGTTGCTGCTGCCAACAACGGAGCAGTAACCCATTTCCTCCTAGCTCTTGCTTTTGCCACCTCCCAGCTCTGACCGGAGCTGGCCACCAGTGGGCCACACACCCCTGCACCTCCCAGCCTTGGGACTTCTGGAGAGTATAGGACTCCTGGGGAGAAACCTTCAGGGTCAGGTCTGCAAAATTACTTAAACTGCCCTAAAGGGGCTGGAACAGAGTGCGGGGGAAGGAAGGAGAAGGAGAGGGTGGGAGATGGCAGAGATGAGGAGAGGGGCATGTATCGGGGAGGAGATGAGAGCAGCCGCCACAGTTTTCATCCTGTTCTGGTGTGGTGAACCACTCTGGCTTCTCCTCCAAACAGCCTCAGGTACAGACTAAGCCAGTGCACTTGATGCTTAGCCTCTCAACCAAAACAGATATCTTTAGTTAAAAATATGGTGGTTTGCTTCATTTTTGGTGTACATGGGACCAAATATCTGGAGTACACATCTGGATAATTTTGTCCATGTGACCCCAGATATAGACTGCTTATCTATTTGTATTAAAATTAAAGTTCTTTAAACACTGCCTTGTGACTACGGCACTTGAAGGAGAATGTCATCTCCTGTACAAAACCTGTGTGGTTGCCTTTATGGTGAGCAGGGGCACATCTCTGGAGCCATTTCGTGCCTGGAGCTGGATCAGAACTCCAAGAAGATGGAACGTCATCGCAGGCACTCGGGCTCGTGAGAATGGCCTGGTCTCTGCAAACATGGGCAGATAGGGGGTTAGAGCAAAGAATGGTTCATAGAGGCTGCGATCGTAACACTATATGGTGATGGATATCAACTAGACATCACGGTGATCATTTCGCAGTCTATACAAAAATCAGATCGTTATGTTGTCCACCTGAACTAATACAATGTTGTATAGCAATCTTACCTCAATTTAAAAAAATGGAAGGTGTGAGTAGCGCCTCAGAACAAAATGAAAATACAGGTACTCTTGTTCAAAAATTACTAAGAATAGCAAGATGGCAGCCACACGACATTAAGTGTGAGACCCTCGTAAGCATGGAGGCCTGTGGGTGCACAGGGCAGAGGTCATGAAGCCAGCTCTGGAGAGTCTCCTAGGCTTGCGGACTAACAAATGCAAGGAGCAGTGGTGTGTCCCCTCCAGTTTAGGTTTCCCCCCACTGCACTGTCATTCCTTCCTTGATTCTCAGACAGGGTCATTCCTTCCATGATTCTCAAGGCTTCCGTCAGGCTTTTTTCGACATCCATTTGCTGGTCTTAGCTGTACTTTGGGGGAAGGGGTGGGTCCAGGTTGGAGAGAGACGCCTGGGGGAGAGCAGCAGCAGTATTGGGGAGGAGCCAGTCCTCAGATGGCCTTGCACCTGTGGAGCAGCAGCAAGAGTGGCAAATGTATTTTGGGAGGAAACCTGAAAATGCCAGGGCCACGGCGGCGTTCTTCCTGGACTCCTGCCACAAACAGGACAGCAAAGGGAGAGTCTAATGAGCGGCAGCTTCTCATATTCCAGAGAAGAAAACTTGGAGTCTCTGAAATGTAAATATTAAAGAAATGTGACCTGATTCTGTAGTCTTAGGCTAATGAAGTTTTGGGACAGACGCTTGGTTGTGTAATCAGGTATAACCAGTATGACATGCTTTGTAGCTTGGAGTCTAAATATGGTCTCATCTTTTAATTTTTCATTGATCCCTCAATTGTCTTAAGTAGCAGGGAGTCCTTTATCTCCTTCTAGACCTTCCCATCACCCTTCTGAATAATCCACGAGCAGAGGACTTTGGCAGGCCCGGCCAGGTCTTGTTTGGGAGGAGAAACAGCTGTAAGAAATGGCTCAGAGTGGAGGGGATGCTCTCCTAGGAGTTCACTGAAGTTGGAAAAGCAGTGGCCCTCAGGGTCAGCTTTATATCCTTCCCCTCCCAAACTGAATCAGTGCTATATTTATATTTTATGTTAACAAGCAAACTACATCCTTCCTGATTTCTTTCTCAGAATTAGGAAACTGATTATCATTCAAAAACCTCACTGTTCATAGACATCAGTCATTAAAACATCAATACCTAGACAACACACTGATGAAATTTCCTATTAAGAAAATAAAATACACTTTAAAATGTTTAAAATGTGTATTTAAAGTGTGTTTAAAATATGTATTTAAAGTGTTTATATGTAAATCTCAATAATTCAAATGGCTATTTACAGCAGGGAGTGTTGCTGCTGCTTCTTAGGAAGGTGACAAAATGCAAATTGTCATAAATAAATTGTCACAAATCTCAGTGACAGTTAGGAAAAGGGAAAGGAAAAGAGATTTCTAAGTGGTCCTGAGGGCTTTGAGCTGGGAAGAATGCTCACAGGGTAGCTGGACACAGGCACAGGTGAGTTCTGCTAAGGCCTGGGCTTGAGTAGGAGAGGTCGGTTGTTTTGCATAACAGTAAGGGGAGCTGAGTTCCGGGAGGTCAGAGGGAGGGAGGCCTGAAAATTGGAGGAGTAGGGAGGCTTTGGGGGAAGAAATAAATCAAATCAGTTTGAGTGTTTTGTTTCTAAAAAGGTAAATACTTTTCTCTCCCTAAATCTTCAGTAAAATCTATTGCACACACAAATGGCTTGGGCTAACGATAAAACAACTCATAATACTTGCTATGTATTATATACTATTCTAAGTATATTATATGCACACATTTATTTAATCCTCATTATAATCTTATGAAGTCAGTACTATTCAATTTTTTATTAATGAAGAAACCGAGGCACGGAGAGTATAATTTGCCTAAAGTTGCTCATGGTGAATGTATTTTGAAACATCACTAGATATCGGTATGCTATTGTTTATTTAAATGACAGTAATAGAAAAGTTTCAAAAAATTATACATCAAATACCTGACAAATAAATTTGAAGTGATCAAATTTAACCTTAATGGAGAGACAAAACAAGGAGGAATGTGGGCCAGGACTGATTTTGTTTGTTTTGTTTCTTTTTCCTTCCCAAACTAAAGGAGCACTGAGGCCAAACGCTGCAGACACTGCAAGGTAGAACGTGGCTAGCATAGCAAGTATAATGACTTGAAGAAGATGCTGATAAGAAATTAGAGTCAGACAGTAAGGAGGTGGTAAATGAGCTTTTTAAGAATGCTCCCAAGTCTCTGGGCCCAGAGAATTATATTTCATAGTAGTAAAATAATTTGTTGATAGGACTGTGGATCTACCAGCAATTTTCTATCTTTGAGCACAAAATTATATATATTTTAACTTTGAAACATACATATTTTAACTTTAAAACTTGAGAAGCTGTGATAAAAATAAAAGGGTGTCAGAAGGAAACATGAAAACGTAAATTTTATATATGGAAAAAGGGTGGATTCTAGAATCTCATACTAGGAAATAGGATGCCAATCAAAGTGGAAAAAATCCCAGAATAGTGTATGAAATAGTTGTTTTGTGGGCACTTCATAAAGAAAGATGTTGACATTTAGAATAAGTGTAAGTTTTCTAGAAATATTTATGTCAAGTTATATTTTATGAGAAAGTTTCTAGATGTGTAAATTAGGGTGATATTTGCATTTTTATCAAGGACTTAAGCATTTTATTAAATTTGTAGATGACAAATTTGAGGAGAATATTTAATGCATTAGATAACAGAGTCAAGATTTTAAAAGATTTATTATTTTGGAATAATTATTCCAATCAATAAGAATATTATTGAATCCTGCAATTAAGTCTAAAAACAGATTGAACAGGTATGAGCTTTTGGATGATATTTGAAAGGAAAATCTATGAAAACCCCTGGTGGGATGGGTGTGTTTATTATTTTTAGCATAATGGCTAAAAGCAAACACAAAATAAAAGAACTTTTCCCTGGGTGGCCATATCTGGAGCAATGAATATGGTTTGGTATGCCACTCCTTAGGGAAATCCTTTAAAAATGCGGGGACAGTCAAGCAAGCATGCTAACACAGTGCAAGAGGCTTTACTATGTACATTTTCTCATTTATTTCTTGCCACAGTCTTGTATGATAGCTACTACTACCCTCATTCATATGGAGATGTAAAATCAAATGTTTGGTAAATGAATGTTTGCTGGGTCTTTTCTTTCTTTCTTCCCTTCCCCGCCCCCCACCCCCAACCCTTGGTTGACCTCACAGATTGCAAGGACCTTGTCAGCTTGCAATCTCTCTTATTTTTTATGCCTGCAGTACCTGGTCTTCCTAGGTGGTCTCCCATTCAAGTACTAACCAGGCCCAACCCTGTTTAGCTTCCGAGACCAGACGGGATCGGACTTGTTCAGGGTGGCATGGCCATAGACTGAGACATCTTTAATAATGGGACACAGACAGGACTTTGATCAAATGGGCCTTGCTAGTTTCCTCCCTGTCTATCATACTCAGTTCATATTAAAATATAGTTATCTGTGATGATAACTCCCTTCCTGGAGCATGTCCTCTATTTAAATTCTTTTAGGCATTTGGGGGAAGGTCAAAGGTTTTTCCCAAGTCATTTGTTCCTTAAAAATTACTAGCTTAAAATAATCGATATCCCAAAAAAGCATATTTTGGGATGGCAAACTCTGTTCCCTCTCAGTCTTAAATTAAACTGTGCCTTTTTAACACAATGGTTAGACTGGCTTTGTATTTTAAAATATTTTTAGTTTTATATGGAACGTGTAGCTCCAGAGGACATAATTGGGACAAAAAGTTTGGTCAATATCTGCTACACATGAGGAAGGACTTTATACTCAGTAGAACTGTCTAATAATGGAATGAGCTGCTTAGAAGAGAGAGAGAGAGAGAGAGAAAGAGTGTGTGTGTGTGTGTGTGTGTGTGTGTGTGTGTGTGTGTGTGTGTGTCGAGGCTCTAGGTGCTGGAACAGGGCAGTGACCAAGGTTTCTGCTCTCGGGGTTTCTTGCCAGTGTTTCAGAGTTTCTTGCAAAGTGTATTCAAGATGCTTTGAGTGTCTGGATTCCTCCCAGAAGTGATGACATGTGAGTTGGGTCTATACAAGGTGGAAACTTGGACTGGTGAAATCTAAGTTTTACAGTTAACTCAATGATTTCTGTATGTAAACGTTTGGATGATTTAATGTTTAAGATTTTATGCGAATAGTAGCTACACATGCCAAAAAAGAAATAGCTCACAATCACTCTACCCACCTCCTGTCCTCAGTCACTGAGGGCTGTTGCTGTTGTTGTTTTAACAGTTATTTAAATAAGACTGGCTTATGTGTCTACAAGGACTTGTACACAAACATTCAGAGTAGTTATATTCATAGTAGACAAAAAATGGAAATGGGAAATGAATGGATAAATATGGAGGTACACCCATACCGTGGAATATTTATTCCTCGGCTATAAAATGGAATAAAATATCGATATGTACAATAACATGATGGATTTCAAAATAATTATACTGTGTAGAAGAAGCCAGACTAAAAAAGAGTACACGTTGTGCTATGTAATTTACATAAAACTCTAGAATATGTAAACTAACCTATAGTGACAGAGGCAGGTGAGTGGTTGCTTGTGGGCAGGGTTGGTGGGTATTGGGAATGGATTGTAAAGGCTGGTTGGGGAGAGATGGATAAGTGCATTATCTTGATTATGGTTGTGGTTTCACAGGTGTGTGCATGTGTCAAATCTCACCCACTTGTAAACTTTAAATATAGGCAGTTTATGATATGTCAGTTATACCTCAAAGCTGAAATTTAAAAAAGAAAACGTGTGAAAGGAAATACAGGAAACTGTATGCAGCAAAAACCTCTCAAGTTAGAACTGCGGAAGGGATGATTTAATTTTCCCTTTTGTGCTGTTTAAATTTTTTACTTAGAAAAGTTTTTAAAAACTTAAAACTATTTACACAAGCAAAAATGTCAGGATGTGTGGAGCCCAGAAATTAATGGATTTGGAAAAACTTCAAAATGGTTGGTTGTGTGTAGAACAAAAAAATCTGCTAGAAGGAGCTGTACAGAGGTGGCCTAGTTACTGAGAACTGCAAAGCTGAGCTGTCAGCTCTTTCAAAGTTTCCCTCACGTTGCTCTTCCTTGGAGTCAAAAAGTCTTTGGCCCTCAGCAGAATGAGAGACTAGAAATAGCATTCTGCCTCCCTGGGTTTGAATGAGAAGTCTTTAGGTTAGGAAATCTGGTCACAGTTCGCTTTCAGCACCATGTACTTTGTACTTGGAACATGTAAGGCACCAGGATGGGTACTGATGGTCTTTGTTGCTAGTTGTAATTGTCATCCTCATAGCTAACCTGTGCAAAGACGCTGCCAGAAGACTTCAGGTGTAGCATCTTGTTTAATCCTAACAGTCATTTATATTATTTTAAACTAATTTTACAGGTGAGGAATGTGAGGCAAAGAGAAGTTCAGTGTCTTACCCATGGTAACTGAGCTGCTAAATGGTTGAGCTGGGATTTTAATCTAGACAACCTTGCTCCAAAACCAGTTCACTTAACCATCATTTTATACTAAAATGAAAAAGATAGAGGCCCTGCAGTTGAGGGACCCATGGCCGGCGGGGAAGACTACCACAGAGACGCATGGATCCTAGCATGTGAGAAGCACTATAATGAAGGTGTGTGCAGAGCACCATGAAAGGACCAAGGAAGTCACCACTGCCCTGCCTCGGGAATATGGGGGAGTGGCATTTGAGCTTGACCTCAGAGGATAGGAGGGGTTTGCTAGGTAGAGAAGGGGGTGTGAGAGTGGCTGGCGAGGGGAATGACATGTGCAAAAGGCACTGGAGGATGAAACATGAAAGCGTATCAGATTTGGAGAAAAGCAGATAAAGAGTGAATAGGGTGGGGCTGTGGGAGGTAAGAATGGAGGCCGCTTGTGAGAGGCCTTACTGGGTGTTGAGTCATGGAAAATGCGTGAGCAGAGTGACCGGGTTGGATCTGCAATGATGCCACTGGGTAACTCCACCTCGACAGCGTAACAAGGAGGACTTTCGACTTTTGTCATATGTTTAGGAGACCCTGAGCTCAGATTGGTTATGACTTTGAACGAAGAAAAGTTATTGCTATTTGTTTATTGTTTATTTGCTTTTGCTTAGCGAAGTCAACTCAGGGCTGTTGGTTCTAGAAGGGGCAGAAAGAGCTCTAGCAAAATACTTGCTATTTTCTTGTGAACTAGAAACATCAGGCACGCTTCCTTGCCCATTGTTATCACTACCCTCATGGGAATACCTTATTGGGACATTTTCAGTTGCAACTAACAGAGAAATAGACTTGAGTACAGAATTGATCAGCCCATGATGTTAGGCCAGAGGCAGCTCGCATTAGAGGAAACTGTGCCTTTCTTTCTTCTCTGCTGTCTTTTTACTAAATCTGACTCCTTTTGTGGTCCCAAGATGGTACAATCAGCTCACAGAGCTGCTTTCTCGTTCACACTCAGCAGGAAAGACAGCACCTTGTCCCAGCACCCCCATCAGCAGTCCCATCACCTGGGAGCCACCCTGATTACAACAGCTTTGGTCACATGCATCCTAGTGGCTATGGAGAAAACTGGAGAAAACACAGTGGTTATCTTAGCCTTCAGGGGTCTCCTGCTCTAAAGTTAGGGAAGGAGTCAGCTTTCTTGGGACCACCCAGATCTCCGAATGTAAAACAGAGCTACTGGGAAAGTGGAAATGGGTCAAGGACAACCGTCCTCTTGCAGTCAGGTGTCAGAGGTTCAGAGGACTCCCTCAGTTAAAGCGTTGGTTTCCATGTAACCCCATCCACTGATTCTTAGAGCCTTTCAAACCTCGCACTCATGGCAACCTCTGTGTAATCCGGTGATTCTCAGCATCTTTGGAGATTCTGATTTCATTGGCCTGGACATCAATGTTGTGTTGTTAGCTCGCCAGATGATTCCAGTAGGCAGCCAGGGCTGAGGACCATTGCTTTAATCTTTCATTATTGTCACTTCTTCAGTCAAAGGCTTTGTTTTATGTACAGCTGAACTATGTTGAATCTAAATAAATAAGAATTAGGCAAACATATAATTAAAATTAATAGTAACTAACACTTATTGAGGCTTACATGTTCAGGCACAACATAAGGTGTTTTACATGCATTATCTTATTTCATCCACTCAGCCGTCTTATGAAATATAAGAAACCTGAGGTACAGAAAATTTAATTGTCCAAAGTCATGCATCTAGTATGTGGTTAAGATAGGACTTGAACTCAGGTGTATCTGACTCCAAACCTGCATGCACTTAACCCGTTTGCACATTGTTTTTGTTCCAGAACTGTAACTATAAGAGATCTCATTTATAGTTCTTTTCCCAATCCTTTAGTCTCAGACATGCTTTTGTTAGGGATTTGTCAGGGCCTGCAAGGTGACATTCAGGCATTTTTTTTAAAGCCACCTCTTAGTGTCTTCTGTATCGTCTACCACATTTTGTATATATTGTATTATGCATGGAGATTATATATATATGTGTGTATATATATATATATATATATATATATATATATATATATATATACCTAGTATATATCTCTAGATAGAAAATGGGGTGTGATCTAAATATATGTTCACAAAGTATACATTGTGCACTTAGCTTTTATATCTTTATACATACACACCTATGTTTTACACACATATAAAAGTTATGGATATAGTACAAGAGAGAGAACACTGATTTAGAGTTCCACTTTTGACTGGCACTGTGACTTAGACAAATCACCCAAATTTGTTAGCTTCCTTCTCTGTTATCTCTAACATAGGGAGATAATGCTTGCTTTTTCTAGGTGCATGATTATATGAGGATCCAATGAGATCCCAAACTTAGCAAGGAATCTTCACTGTACATTGTTTGCTGGCTAATGAGCTGTACATATGAACTCTAGGAAATATATATGATGTGTCATTATCTTTTATAGCATAATTTTGCATCTCTGTGTATCCCAGCCGAGACCTAAATTCCCCTTCCTTATTTTCTCATCTACTAACAAAGCTTTGGAGTTCTGTGTAAAGTGCAAAGATCAAAGGTTGTGAATTTAATAGAAAGCAGAGGAAAGGAGAGAAGAAGAGGGAAAGAGTGGGAGAGGATTTTTTTTTGCAATTTACATACTAACATTTACTTTTTTACTACAAAACGAGTTACTGTTGGCTAGGATGGGAGGAAATGAGCCCTTTTATACACTGTTGGTAGTAGTGTAAATTGGTATAAAAATTTGGAGAGCTAGTTATCAAAGTGAAGACCAACAGATCAGTTCCATTTTGTACTAGATAATACAAAATTAAATATGTAAGCTCATTTCTACCAGAATTTAGCAGGAAAAGATATGAAAAGATAGACAACAAATAGTTAATGGTGGCTCTTGTTGGTGGGTGGAGTGGTCTAGGAAGAGAAGTTTCTCTTTTTACTTTATATTCTCTTGTATGGTTTGAACTTGCCTACAAGCATTTATTATTTTTTTGCAAAAACCCAAAGAAGCCCAGAGCAGAGGATAGCTAGATACCCACACAGCAGCTGTGCTCCAGTGTCCTTAATACTTGGCTCCCCTCTGCGAGGCAGGCAGTCCTAGAAGGGTGCTGACCCCTGCTTGCCAGGCCCTTCTCCTGCTGCTTTGCAGTCCTTGGCCAGCTGCTTAAGCAGCAGGTTCCTGATGACTGGTCAGCTGAAACTGTTTCAGAAGGACAAACAGGAAGGACGGAGCTGCAGTGGAGATTGCCCCATTGGCCTCATTGGCAAGAAACCAATTTAAATCTTAAAATGTTGAGGAAAACTTCATGCTATTCACAGCTCCCTCAGGCCTCTGCCTGCACTGGGGAATGAGGCGGATTTAGGTGGCCCTGAAGAAATTGCAGGCATTACAGGCATCCCCCACTCAGGTCCTGGCTACGTGTCCTCCACACTTGTTTAGAGCCTCAGGTCCACAGGCTAAATCTCATGGTGATCCTGATTTTGTTTGTCAAACTGGAGCTTTCTCTATAGAAAAATAAAACTTCTCACCATCCCTGCAGCTAGCCTTCTCTTATGCAAAATGCCTGCAGGAACTCAGGACAAAAAGAGCTTAAGGGAGGCAATGAAGCAGGTTAAGAACGGGGAGGAGATGGACAGCAAATTCCTGCTCTGACACTTCCTAGTTGTGTGGCCTTAAACAAATTACTTCTCCTCTCTGAGCCTAAATTTTCTTATTTATAAGACGGGGAAAATAAACCTACCTGTATTATAAGAATGCTGGTGCTGCTACCTGTAAGAGGCTTAGTTAGTACTCACTGCCTGAAATAGAGAAATGCTCAGAGAGATGCTCCACTGATGCATGCTTGGAGCCTCATTTCCCATCACTTCCCATAATGGCCCTGGTTAAGACTTTGGGCTCCGCTGTTTATACCAAGTGTGACTTTGGGAAACCTCTTCGAGGTTTTCCCATGGGCAGAATGAATATAAAGATTCCCATCTCGTGGATCTTATGAAGATTATCTGAGATAATGCACATAAAACGGTAGGGTGCCTGGAACATGGACATTCAGGAAATGGGCCTGTTGCAATTTGTCGAAAAATTAGCATGTTTCTCATAGAAAAATACAAGTTTTGTAAAACCACCTTCCAAATTCATGCCTGCCCTCTCCTCAAGCTCTCAAAAAATAAGGTGCTCGTTTCAACTTGAAATGTAGTCTTGGACTCCTGTGCTGTAGAATGTCCCTATGTTTAGTTCCTTCTCACTCTTCCAGCTTCTCTCTGCCTGCCTAGGCATCTCATTAGTCCAATTAATAAACTGTTACTGTCATTTCAGTTTAGCGCCAGGCGCAGGGTCCCTTGGGGATGTGCATTATGCTGGGGAAGTGAGTTGGGGGCAGCTGCAGGGACATCCCCATTTCCTCCGGGGAATGGAACAAGGGACCGGGGTTGGCAGCAGATGGACCTCCCCGGGCCCTGGCTCCGGGGACATCATCAGGATAATCAGTGAGAACTTTATTATACAGAGTGAGTCTGGCTGTTTGGCAGAGCATCAGGGTCCCATTCAGGGACTGGAAGTCTCTGTCCTGGAGATAATGACCACCCTGAGGCCTCTGGCCTTCTTCGCACTGGGCTTCGCCTCTCCCGCGCATGCGCATGTGTGTACATACGCACATGCAGGCACGCACGCAAAGTTTTCTAGGCTTTCACTCAGCCAAATAGTTTGTGGGTACATTCCAGGCTTAGAAGGCTGGTAAACTGGGTGAGGCTGGAGGGCCCGGAAACGCACGACTGCTCCTGCAGACTGCTGAGAATAACCAAACCCTGAGGTTCCCAAGAGCGTATTAAACATCACAAGTGCCTCATCCAGAGTGAGAGCAGGAGCCCAAACGTAAACGGATAAAGGATAATGGGACTAACGAGTTAGCTCAGAAGCTCAAGCAGTCCAGTGACAGGTTGGTTTGTTGGGTACACAGAGGAGTCAGCGTTTTCACCCTTTCCCCTCAAAGCATTGGGATGTGAAACTGGAGTTTATGCTGAGGCTGGGGAAGAGGCAGGGTGTGTGTGAGATGGGGGTGTATGGTTTGATGCGAAGTCAGCCCAGTTATTTCCTCAACCAGTGGTATTATACATACCTGCTCAGGCATATATTTAGGCAAAAAGGGGTTTCTATCAAACTCATTCTGCTGACACTTGGCTCCTACCTGCTGCATTGTCAGCACTGTGAGCCTCTCTGCTGGCCTCAGCCCAAGGTGAATGCGGAGGATGCCGCATTTTCTGTCATGGCTTTGTCTCCTAAACCCCCACAACCACAAAAGCACATGTGCTCAGTGTAATAGACTTCACTGCAGGCCTCAAAGTGGTCTGCTTCAACATTACCGAGAAACTTGATGAAGATGCGAATTCCCAAGTGTCCTCCTGGTTCACCACCCCCACCCCCCCGCCCCCACCACCAAATCAACTGGATCAGAAATTCTGGGGGTCTCAGCTCAACAATTTGAGCTGAGACCCCCAGTATATTAACAAGCCCTTCAAGTGATTCTGATACTTGCTGAAATTTAAGCACCATTGATATATGCTTTGAGGATAACTTGGAAAAAATTTCAATGGTGAAAAGGAGACTACATTAAAATAATTGTAAATAGGACAGGAATATAAAAAAGGGGCTTTCATGGATTTTTCCTTCTGTTTTTGGAGGCCCACATGCAGAGATTGATTTATTCCCATATCAAGACAATCCATGGCTTGTGTGTGCGTGCGTGCGTGTGCACGCACACACACACACACACATACTCCCCACCTTCTCTCCACAGAGGCCACAACATTCTTGAATTTGATGATTATCATTCACATGCACATTTTTACTTTTTTACTACATATTTACTATGTAGTATTTTTTTGGGGGGTAATTTTAACTCTGTATTTGGACATACTTTACAAAGCTGTTGGCAGTTTGCTTTTTTCCATTTGCCTTTAAGTTTCGAGATTAATCTTTGGTGCTACTACATCTATTTTCTTGGTATACATTTGGGTTGCTTCCATTTTTCAGCTATTAGAAATAAAGCTGCATTAAACACTCATGTATATGTCTCTTTGCACCAATGTTCAAGAGTTTCTCTGGGATATATGCCTAGATCTTTCCAAGTTATTCTCCACTTTGGAGATGACTTGATTTAAGCTGCTTACAAAACCAGGCATAAGAGTTTCTGTTGCTCATTGCCAACATTTTGTATTGCTCGACTTTGATGTTTTTGTTAACTGTGCCAATTTTTGGATGTGAATGGTATTTTTTTGTAGTTTTAATTTGTATTTATCTGATTACTGTTAAAGTTGAACATGTTTTATATGTTTATTTGGTCATTTGGTTTCTTCTGTGATTTCATGTTTACTTCCTGTGTTTATTTTTCTGTTGGGTTTATCTTTTCACCACTGATCTGAGGAAGTTTTTTTATATACTCTGGATGGGCATTAAAAATATCTTCTTTCAGTCAGGGCTTGTATTTTCACACTCTTGATGGTGTTTTGTGGTATAGATATTTTTCATATTAATGCAGTCTAATTTATCAACATTCTCCCATATAGGTGTTGCTCTTTGAATCATGATTATAAAATATTTATGTGTTGGTAAAGACTGAGATGCTATAACAAAGAGACCCCTAAACACAATGGTTTAAAGAATAGAGACATTTCTCACGAAATAGTCCTGAGATGAATAGCCCTGATTGCTGTTGTGGCTTTGCTATATATAGGCATTCGGGGACACAGGTTCATGCCATCTTGTGGATTTGCCATCCTCTCGGGCATATCACCATCCTGTATAGTCAAAGCTAGGTCACTGCCATATTAGGATTCCAACCAGTAGGAAAGAGAAAGAGGCATACCTAATGTCAAGTCTCAGAACTGCAAGTGGCAGCCAATATTTCTGCTCACATCCCATGGTGAGGACTTACTTTTATTACCAGGGGAGGCTGGAAAGGGGCCCAGCTACACCATGATTGTCATGGAAGAATGGGAGAATGGATTTGGTGGGCAAGGAGTAGTTTCTGTCACACCTTCTCTACCCCAAGCTCTTTATTTCATTTAAGTTTTATTTTCATTATAGTGGGAGTGAAGGTCTAATTTTATTTTTTTCTTGTGTTCTAGCGCATTTATTGATAATCCATCCATTTCTTATTGCTTTGTAATGTGACCTGGGTCTTATATCAACTTTCCTGTGTGTATAACTTGTTTTCTGGACGCTATTCTGTTCTTTTGACTATTTGTTTGTCCTTATACCTCTCCCCCTGGTTCTTAATAACTAGAACATTATCACAAGTATTATTTAGAAGGGTAGGCCCTTGATTTAACTTTTTCTTATAAAGTAGTCTTGGTTCTTCTTGGCCCTTTGCTTTTATTTATAATATTAAAATCAACTTGTCAAGTTTCATAAAGTACTTTATTAGAATTGCCTTGCACTTCTGGATTCATTTTGGCAGTCTTGTCATTTTTAACCTTTCTATTATAAAATATTACATATAGGAATCTACACTTTGGGTGTAAACAAAACCTATGTAACCACCACCCAGGTCAAGAAACAGAATACAGCTGGAACTTCAGATGTCCCCTTTATATCCTTACCAATCACGATTGTCCTCCTCCCCTGTAGAGGAGACCACTCTTAGGATTTTTTTTAGCTTTTCATTATAGTTTTACTGCCTCTGTATACATCTCTAAATAAAACAGTTTTCCCTGTTTTTAAACTTTATATGAAAAGGATAATATAGTATGCATTTTTATCATTTGGATTTTTGGTTCAACATCATGTTTGGGTTGTTTCCTGTTGTTGGCCATTATTATAATGTTGCTATCAACATTTTGGCACATGTGTCCAGGTGCATAACCTCACGTATCTCTAAGGTGTGTACCTTAAAGCGGAACTGCTGGGTCCTGGCATGTGTCCATCTTCAGCTTTATTAGATGCTGTGCTGCTTTCTAGAGTGGTTATACTAACTGACTCCCTTTCCTACTCGCCTTGAACGAGATGCCTCATTGTTCCCCTTTCTTACCAACACTCGGGGTTGTTAGGTTTCATAATTTTTGCCAATCTGACGTGAGTAGTAGTATTTCCATTTTCATGACAAATAATGAGATTGAACAATGTTTTATGTGTTTTTTGGCTATCTGTGTTTTTTCCTCCTCATTTTAAGTGCACATTATAATCTTATGCTCATTTTTCTTTTGGTTGTTTGCCTTAATCTCATTGATTTATAGGCATTCTTTGCGAATTCTGTATTCTTTCTTGGTTGTGTATATTGCAAACACTTTTTTATAGTGTCTTTTGCAAATTAAAATTTATTTTAGTGTATTCAAATTTATGATTATTTTATTTTATGGTTAATGATTTTTTTTTTTTTACATTTTAAGATATTCTTTTCTACTCCAAGTGAAAATTTGGAGTAGAAAATAGGAAAGATAATTACTACTATTTTCTTCTAAAAACTTCTTGGTTTTGATGGCAGTTACAATTAGTCACAGGGATGGAAAGTACAGCATAGGGTTTATAGTCAATAGTATTGTAATAACTATATATGATGCCAGGTCAGTACTAGACTTATTGGGGGGATCACTTCATAAATTATATAAATGTCTAATTACTATGCCATACATCTGAAACTAATATAATATTGAATGTCAACTGTAATTTAAAAATAAAATAAAATTAAAAAATAATAAAAGCTTTATGGTTTTGCCTTTCATTTTTCAGTCTGGATTTTTGAATGTGGTTTGAGAAAGGACCCAGTTTAATTTTTTTTTCTCTACGATTATCTAATGATCTCAGCCCCGTTTATTAAACAGCCTATCCTTTCTTTCCTGATCTGAAATCTACCTGTATCATAAATCAAATGTCTGATGAAGTCTCTGATATGTACCAAAAGTCTATTTAACTTGCTCTGTGGCAATGCTAAACTTTTCAATTGCTGTAGCTTTAAAAATCTATCTTGATATCGGGTAAATCAAGTTCTTCTACATTTTTTCCCCAATACTATTTTGCTATTATTCTCCTCTTGCACTACTATGTACACTTGGGATTTTTATTGGGATTGCGTTAAATCTATAAATCAACCTGGGTAAATTACCATCTTTAATAATAATCATTTTTTTCAGTCTAAAAGCATAGTATAACTCTGCATCTGCTTAGATCTTTTAAAGAATACTTTTCAATAATGTTTTATGATGTTCTCCATGTATTTTTTCTCTGAAACTTTGTTTGATGTAGATATCTTTTAGAGTTTATTGCTATTGCATGGCTATCTTTTAAAAATTATATTTTATAATCACTGATTTATTAGAATAATATTGATTCTACTATGTTTGTCTTATAGTCACAACCTTGTTAAAGCTTTTTACTAGTTCCAGTTATTTACCTAAAGATTCTTTTGGATATTTTCTTCGGACAATCATATCCCATGTGGGTAAGGGTAATATTGTTTCTTTTTTTCAAATCTTTACACCTTTAATCTCTTTGCTCGTGCTGGTTATGACCTCTATCCAGTTCAGTGTTGTATAGAAGTAGCGATAGCCATCACTTTCTTGATCCGAATGTAAAATGAGTATTTTTAATGTTTCACTATGAAGTATGAAGTTTGCTGCAGGTTTTGGTAAATACACTTTATCAGCTTAAGGAAGTACATTGTGTGCCAAGTTGGCAAAGGGTTTGTGGAATACTACATTTTTCACACATATGTGATATATCTCATATGACACGTATAACCTATATTGTATATCATACAGTATATATGTTCAAGAAGAAAAACCATACGACTTCAGTATATGAAAAAATATGATATATTCTTACACACACACACACACACACACACACACACACACTATATCTGATAATGTAGCGTAAAAGTTGTTCAGTTAGGAAGTGACCGAAGTGGAATAGGTGAGAGACAATTGTGGCTTGGGCTGGTGTGGTGGAAATGGAAATGGAAAAAGCTGTCAGTTTTAAGATATATTTTGGATTTGCTGATGGAACAGATGTGGAGTAGCAATGGGGAGTAGATGGAGAATAAAGGGAAAGGAAAGACTCAAAGATGAGTCTCAGATTTCTGGTTTTAGATTTTTAAAAAAGCTATGATAAGATATACAGAACATAACTGACCATTTCAATTATTTTTAAGTGTCCAGTTCAGTGGCATTAAGTACATTCACGTTGTTGTGCAACCGTCACTACCCATCTCCAGAACTTTTTCATCATCCCAAACCGAAACTCGGTACTTGATAAACAGTAGCCCCCGTCCCCTCATCCACTTAGGCTTTGGAGACCCCCATGTTATTTTCTGCCCCTATGAATTTGACTATTCTGGGTACCCCAGGTAAGTGGAATTAACATTTGTTCTTTGTGGCTAGTTTATTTCACTTAGTATAATGTCTTCAAGCTTCATCTTTGTTGTAGCATGTGTCAAGAATTCCCTTCATTTTTAAGGGTGAAAAATATTCCATTGCAGGTATATAACATACCATATTTTCTTTTTCCATTAATCTGTTGTTGGATAGTTTGGTTGCTTCTGCCTTTTGGTTTATGTGAATAATATAGTAATGAACATGGGCGTGCAAATATCTCTTCAAGCCCTTGTTTTCAGTTCTTTTGGATATAGAACCCGAAGTGGAACTGCTGCTGATAATTCTATGTTTAATTTTTTGAGGAAATTCCATACCACTTTCCACAGTGGCTGTGCCATTTTACGTTTCCACCAGCAGTGCACAAGAGTTCCAGTTTCTCTACATCCTTGGCAACACTAATTTTTTACTTTTGATAATAGATATCTTGATGAGTTATAAAGTACTATCTCATTGTGGTTTTGATTAGCATTTCCTTAATGATTAGAGATGTTGAACATCTTTTGATGTGCTAATTGGCCATTGTATATCTTTTTTGGAGACATGTTAATGTCCTTTGCCCCTTTTCAAAAAATTTTTTTTTTTTTGAGTTGTAAGAGCTCTTTACATACTCTGGATATGAATCCCTTATCAGATATATGCTTTGCAAATATTTTCTCCCATTCTATAGGTTGTATTTTCACTCTATTGATAGTGTCTTTTGATACACATTTTTAATTTTGATGAAGTTCAATTTATCTATTTTTTTCTAGCTTTAGATTTTCTGTTAATGAATAGTAATTATCATTATTCCTTCTTTGCTCTAGCAGGAAAAAGAATGTAGGAAGGTACAGATGGAAGGAGACAAAAGGCATTCCATACAGATTTGGGCTTATTCAGTAGAGAAATGGTGAAGATAACCTTAATTTATACAGTAATAAATATTCATTTACTATCTCTTATGTTCCAGACACTTTATATAGCACCAGGAATAGAAAAGAAATATGGAGATTTTTTAGTGGGAGGACAACCAGAAAAAGGTATTTTGAAGACAGTGGGATGACATGAAAGTATCATGTGTATACATACACACACACATGCACAACTGTGAATACCATGGACTATAGTTGTAGAATTGAGGAGAAAACGCTAAATGCCTAGAAGAGTCAGATAAATCTTTATAGAGGAAGTATCTATAAGGAGAGTAGGAAGTGCTTGGCCAGAGAAGGTAGGGAAAGCAATCAGTAGAAGGAACAGCAGGTACAAATAAGTATAGATATATATGGCCCAATGAAAGGCAATATATTTGCCTTATGAAAGGCAAATGATTTACTGTGGCTAGAATATGGAGAAAATGGTGAGAAGATATGGGAAATGTAGGAGGTCGTTGGGCTGGGGCCTGATTATGGAGTCTTCAATGGTAGGTTAAAGAATTTGGAATTTGATATTATAGGCAATGGGGGGGGTCATTAATTATAAATATTTATATATTTTTATTTTCTAAAATAAGAATAATCCATGTTCATTATAAAACTTGGTAAATCCCAAATTAAAATAAAAACCACTGGGAACATCAAGTATTGTATGTAGGGAGAAGCTAACAACACAACTATATTGATATGCTTTGGAAAAATAATTCTGCTGATACAGAGAAGGAAGAGACTGGAGGACAGAGATACAGAGGTTATCGCATTAATACCCATGATAGATGAAGGTCTGAACGAAGTAGCAGTGGGGATGGAGAACTGGGGAAAGATCTGAGATGTTCCTGGGGGGAAATCAACAGAGCCGAGTGATTGGATGTGATAGAGGGGAAAGCTTGCTTGACCTAAGATTTCTAGTTTAAGAGAATGTAGTTGACCAGATTGGTTAGCTAGGATTTAGCAAACAGTAAAGTTCAGAGATAATGGGAGATGGGGAGGCTAAAGTTTAAGGAGATAGTATTTATAGAAATACCACTCATACCAAGGTCTTGAGTCAGGAACTCAAAGTCAACAATTTTCTTTAGGATTCTGGAGCTGGGGTGTTCTCTGCTTATGGGTTATATTGAACTCTAAAAACTGCCCAGGTACTTTGGCACCCAAAGATTAATTAGGTAATTCTAGGGCAATGAATATACAAACTCTTCATTCCATTGTTAATGAGAAATGGATCACTAAACGATTAAAAACACGTATTTGCTAAATCTAGTTGGATATATTGGGGCTTATTCTCTGATTTTGTTTATTAGTATATATAGATATTTTTCATAATAAGTTTTAGAAAATTGTAGGGTACTCAGTTGAATGTAAGGTAATCTTGTTAACTATTCATTTTTCAAACATTTATCAAGTGTCTATTATGTGTCAGATACTCTGCTAGCACACATGGAAAATATAAAGATATATAAGGCATGTTTAAGTCCTTTCAGAGTGGTAAAAAATAATGTGCACAATGAATTAAGAGCTGGGAGGGACTCCTGATTGTTGTGACCTGCAATTGGTGAGGACACAGGGTGGAGAGTATGAATTTCTAATGAGCCCAAATGGAAGCTCTGAAACCATAATGCAGAGAGATTCTAAGATGCCCCATTTTTTTTGTGGGGCTCCTGCCTATACACAGCTTCTTTGTGGAGGCTGTTAAGCACACTCAGCAGTCTGGGGATGGAGGCTAAGAGTCAGTTTCATTCTGCTGTCTTGGCTTTGGAAGTTTGGTTTAGGTTGCAGCATTGGGTATATCTTTGATTCCAAGAAATAGTTCAATATTATTAAAACAATAACAATTAAAAAACAACAACAACAACAACCAGAAAAAAAGGTTTTTAAAAGCATGATTGTGATTCCAAACCTGCCATGGAAAGACAGATTTCAGTTACTCCCTAGACAGCCCAGTGACCTAGGCATTTATTCTTTTCAACCTGCTCAGGTTTTTAATTTGCATTATCATTCTTTTTAACTTGCTCAGGTTTTTAATTTATGAGAGTCGGAACACCCTCTGGGCTTGTTTCCTCATCAGCAATTAACTATCTTGTCAATTTCACAGTCATTGAGGAACCAAATAAGGTAACAGATGCAAAGACTCTCTGAAAATAAAAATACTACATATAAGCAAAACATCATTATTATTCGCAAAGTCTTATTCATAATCTTGGATATAATATAAGGCTAAGTGAGCAAAACCCACTGTTCCTAGTACGTTTTTCATAGTCTCTGCTTCAGGATAAATAATTTCCTCACACGCAGCCTTCATTTTGTCGACTGTTCAACACTCTATTTACATGTCCCATTTGCTTTTCTGAGAGTGAATATGTACATAGGACAGAATTCTCCAGAGGAAAGAGTATTTTCCTTAGAAATGTGCCTTGCACGTACTGTCCTATCAACATTTATTGAACTCTAAGCTAGAAAAGAAGCTGGAGGCACACATAAATAACAGGGCTTTTGCCTTCGGGAGTTTACGAGTCCATCAACTGATAGTGATAACTTTTTCAGGTTAGGGGGGCAGGAATTGCCGCCCACTTACAGGACTGCACCAGCTGCGGACAAGCAGGAGGGTGCAGAGGAGGCCCCAGTTCGTGTCTACGACTTGGAAAGCAGCCCTTCTGCCATTCCCCTTTCTTGGAGCCTAGAGAAGATAAAAGATCCTTTTCTATTACTGTAGTAGGTATACCCCGAGTCGAGACTTTGGGATCGCAAAGCTTTGGGCCCCACTCCTTCTTAAGAAGCCACTGCGCCCTCCAGCGGAAGAACGACAGCAGAACCCCAGAGGTGCGCCTAAAAGTGCGGGACGCCTTAAAGTCCTCCTTAAGGAACCCGCAATCTCTGGCTCCGCCCCCTGAGGGGTCCCGCCCCCTCGCCGTCTCGTCCTGTGGCACCGATTGGTTGGCTCCTGTGCGTGAGGACGTTGCGCCGCGGGGCGGGGCGGAGGAGCGCTGTCCGCAGGGTTTCAGCCGTGTGTCCTCGGCCGCCGCCCCCGCTGTCGTGCCGTGCTTTCCCGTCTCTTTCCTTTAGAGGGTACAGGCCACAGCCGGGGCCTCGGGTGGTCGCGCGGGCGTTCCACGTCTCCTCCGAGCCGCCTCTTCTAGCTGGCGTCTCTTCTTGGCTGGGTCCAGGTCAGGGGGGAAAATGGCGCCGGCGCCCCGAGGCGTCCGGGAGGAGCCGCTGCTGGAGTGTCGGTCCGGACCACTTTCCCGGCTCCTTTTTCTCGCCCAGGCGCTCTTGCTGCTGCCAGCCGCCCGGGCAGGCCTCTGCCCCGCGCCCTGCTCCTGCCGCATCCCCCTGCTGGACTGCAGTCGCAGGAAGCTACCAGCGCTGAGCTGGAGGGCGCTGTCTAGCCCACTGCCCCCCAACGCCACCAGCCTGTGAGTAGAGTTGCCGGGTAGTGGTGGGGTCTAAAGATAGGGGAGTTCGCCTTTCGAGGGGGACAGGAGAGAGACAAGCCTGACCTCAGGGCGCGGTTGAGAGCCTAAGTTCTGAATGGAAATGCTATTACAACGTTGTGAACTTTTTTTTTTTGCGGGGAAGTCGGGGAAGCCTGAAAATCCTGGAGACCTGTATGAAGACCAGAGTTAAGGTTATTGGGGCCAGGGATTCTGTGGGTGCTGGGCTGGAAAGGAGCTGGGGCGAGGATATTATTAAGGGCTCTGTGGCCCTGGGTTCCGGCATTGTCTCTGGATGCTTGGGGCTCCTCGCCCACTGGGCTGTATCATCCTGTGTGTACTCCAGCATGAATGGGCCCCAGGCACGTGATTTTTATAACCACTATCACCAAAGACACATAAACTGGCTTTGTCCCTAGTTCGCATTTGGGCTCAGTTTGTACTGCAGCTTGATACTTAACATTGAAACGAAATGTTTTAGGAGATCCAGTACTACCCCGGATAAATCTTTATAAGCAGCATTCTTGCTCTTTTCACTGTAAGGAAGGGAAAGCATATTCTTTCCAAAATCATGTGATGCTATCATTGTTTTCAGTGCATTTTTTTTTGTGGCAGAGAACCTAAAGATGGGTCCACTTTATGTGTGAGAAGCAAGTACAGTGACTGGATGAATTCTGGAGACTACACTCATTTTAACAGGCCAGTGTTAGACAGTGGCACTTGGAGAGCTCATTAGTCTGAATCAGCCTGGTGGCAGTAGGAGCAACAGTAGACATTAAATACTGCAAGTATGGGGCTTCTTAACCACTAACATACAGTTATTTATCTGCTGCTAAGTGAATAGTTCATTTATTAATTGACAGATTTCTAATACAGTTGTCTCTAAAAAAGAGTTGTCACAAAAAAGAATAGCTTGAAGTGTACTTAAAATGTGAGGAGCTGTTTCCTCAGTGGGAATAGAATACACATAGAAGGGCCCTCTCTGCTGCAGAGGTTACAGTGTTTATACATTTGCAAATAGTTTTGAGTAGCTAGGAAAGAAAGCTACATCATAAATTTCTTGTAACTAGTTCTGCATTTGTTGATGTAAATAAAATTCAAATCAATGTGTAGTGTAGTCTGAATTACACCTAGCCCAGCATCTTTGTAATGTAGCAGGTGCCTTTTTCTAAGAAATTCTTAGAACAGCTACCTGATAATGACAATAAATCAGGTGCAAGTTTAAAAACAACACAATGTAGCAGTGATTGAAATAAGTGTAGCCTCTTTTTCAAGCTCTTTCACTATTGGGTAAACAATAATTAGAAATAGTTTTATATCAGATATATTTATATTGTGTTTAGGTTTGATTTTTGTTTAATCAAGACAAAGTGCCTAAAACCAAATGACATTCAAACGTTTTAAATGTCGTGTAATGAAATTGACATTTTCAGTTGAAGTGAAATGCCTTGTAGAGCAATTCTGTTGTAGAAATGTAATTGGATGGAAGTCTTACATTAGCAGAAGAACTCTTAGAATATTAAAAGATGGGATTGAGCTGTTTTAAACTGAGAGATGTTACAGTCTTCGACAGTTGCCTTCAGCTATAAAACCACCAGGTACATGTGGGTTTCTTTATGTAATTTTGAATTTTTAAATCATATGCAATGGTTTAAATATATTAGTGATTCATCCTTAAATGCTCACACTTGTGGCCAGCATCGATAAGATTGTAGACAAAATTTATTAATTCTGGTTTTTAAAATATATCTATATATCTATATCTATATCTATATCTATATATCTATATATTTTTGCCCCCAGTTCTTGGCACAGAGCTCCTGAAACCCTTGTAATTCCTAAGTGATGAGAGTACTAGAGCATCTTTCTTTCTAATATTTGGTCTTTGACCCTGATTCCTGACACAGAGCTCCTAAATCCCTTGGAATTCCTGGGTGATAGGAATGGCTTTTGATCTAATGAAGCAACTTTTCATGGGCTCCTGGATAGGCTTCAGGATGTGATCTGGTCATCAGAAAGATCAAGCCATGATTAGAAGCTTGGAACTTTCAGCCCCACTCGCCTTCATCCTGGAACGGGAGAGGGGTGAGGGACTGAGTTAATTGGTTATGTCTATGTGATGAAGTCTCCATAAAAATCCCAAAAGTATGGGATTCAAAGAGCTTCTTGGTTTGTGAACACATGTACACACCAGGAGGGTGATGCACCCAACTCTATGGGAATGGAAGCTCCTGTATCTCTTCGTATGGTTGTTTGTGTCCCATATTGCAGCCTTTATTGTATAATAAACCAGTGAATGTAAGTGTTTCCCTGAATTCTGTGAGATGTTCTAGTACGTGATTGAATCTAACAAGGGGTCATGGGAACCTTCGATTTTAGCTGAGTTAGATAGAACTTGTGAATAACATGAGGTCCTACTATTTGTGATTGGTGTCAGAAGGAGTGGGTAGTCTTGTGAGACAGCCCTTACCAGGTGAGATCTGCACTAACTCCAGTTAGTATCAGAAATGAATTTTGATTGACCAAAGTCTAGTCAGGCTCCTAAACCTTCTCCTAGACCATCCATGCACATCCTTGTAAAATGCAGTTTTAGCAAGAACCCTGCTAAATCAGTTTAGCAAGCAGCCCCCACCCTTCGTATCTGATTGGGTTCCTTTCCTGTACCATTCCCAGGTGATGTTTCAGCACTTTGACCTGTTTGTAGCAAGAATCCCATTAGGTCTGTTTAGTCAGAATCCCCTTTTTCCTGCTGTTTTTCTCTGAGTATTTTCTATCCACTAACCTCAACCTGGCTACTTAGCTATAATTTCCCACATATCCATACAGTATTAGGAGTTGAACCCAACCTCTCTTCCCCACTAAAAATTTAATTGCAGTGATCCCTGTGCCCATTGATACAGCTTCCTGTCCCCTAAAGTCTTCCTTACCATGCTTTATTAAGTATCATTGAATATTTTTTTCCTTTTAACAGTTATGGTGCCACAGCTTCGATAGGATCAGATTCATCACTGGACCCCCGGACCTCTCACCCAGGACCCTAAATGCGTACCTTTGAAGCCTTTATCCTCACTCCTGACTGATTGATCGGGGATCCATTGGTGAGTCCGACTCCTGAACCATTGCTTCGGACAAACGTCCGTGAAAGCTGGTAAGGACAGATTTTGATTCTTAAGAGTCTGAGTATACTCCAGAAGATGGGATAGAGTCCCAGATAAACACAGTCTGGGTTAGAGTCCCAGGTTTCCCTGTTGTAAGAAGCTCAGTTAGAGTCCCAGGCAAGCAGCTGTTAGAAGCTGGGTTATAGTCCTAGGCTTCTTTGTTTGAGAGGTACCTACTGTGCTGCAAGTCTCTCTTCCTGGCTCTTTTTTTCCCTCTGAATGGGGATTATTCCCTGAATCTCTGGCTTTCTCTCATTATTTCATGACTCTTTGCACTGTCAGTCTTTCTTGCTGGCTCTCTGTGACACCTCTCAGTATTCCCAAAGCTCTCAAAAATGGAGAAACTAACCCCATGTTTTAATTTCATGTGATCTAGGATAATTTTTCGTAAGCAAAACTAATTTGAAAGTTGTTGGTAAAATAAAAACAGGCATATCTTTAGAATTGTCAGCATTAAATATAATACAGACTTTTTTTTTCTACTTAGGTTCACTAGTCAAACAAGCTTGTTATCTGTACTAGATGTTTAAGATTATAAAACTGTAAATCCAAACTAAGACCAAAATGTACAATAGAAATAAATTGCTTGAGTTATGTCAAGCACAGTAATATAAAAAGAATAAAAAAGGAAAAGACCACACACATATTTAACCTTTTTAGATATTTGCTTTTGTGCTGCCAGCCTAACATGCATGTGTTATAAAACTAGTTATTAGGAATATAACTTTAGATGATGGCTAGCTGTGTTTGGTGTTATGTCTGCCTAAAATAAAAATCTAGGTCATTTCTAAGTAAGACATGAAACATTCATTACTGAACTTAAGTTTAAGTCTATATAGTTTTGGCATTGTGTTCATATAGAGAAGCTAAAGACATTTAGGTCTGTTAGTAAACACATCCTTTGCCTCTAGAAATTGTGAAATTATATTTTAAAAATTAATCTGTAGAGTGCTGATATAGGACAGACCAGAGTTGCCTACTTCATAGTTTTCTCTGTACAAGAAAGACTACTAATAGTTAAAAATTGTAATCAGTTATACTTTCATATATAAATGAAACTATTAGAAATTATAAGAATGAAGAGAAACGATCTTATGTGCAGAGTATGCAAGATACGAAGGATGTGTTTTTGTCAGGGGAAAAAGTAATTTGATTCTAAGGTAGACTGACTGGTTGTTCTGGAATGAAGAAGGAGAAATACAGGACAAAGACTAAATCATATTAGAAAATGGTTTTAGATTTTTAGAACAAGAATTATATGTGTGGTTAATTGTCTAAGATTAAATGGATTTACTTATAAGATAAAAAAAAAGTTGAACTTTAAAATCAAAAGAGTAGTGATGCAAAACTAGAACACCATCTTTTTCCTGGCATATTTGTTCACTCTTAATAAGAAATTATAAAAAGGTTTTTCTTTATCTTTTAAATAGTCTCCCTAGGAAACAGATTTTGCATCATCAAAATAATTTCCTGTGCTTTGTGTTGTCTTTATCAGGTCTTTGATTATTTAAGAAAATTTGTTTTCTCAATATTAAAAGAGCTAAGATTTTCTTTATAACTATGTAACTTTCTGTTTTGCTTTTGAAATAGTTGGTCATTTTGTTTAAATGGATAGCTAAGTATTGTTTCACGGTGACTGGTGATCTTATTTAGTTAAGTGTTTAAAACCTTTTGACATTTTTGACAACTTCCCCAAATCAAGTTTTAAATGGAGACTCGTTGACTTCAAAGTCACTTAGAGATTTTCTAGGGGGCCCTGGAGAATCTCAGTGGATTAGTCTCTCACTTTGTAAGAAAGATATTAAACTAATTAGGTTTATTCGATATGTTAAATACCTGGGAAACATTGTCAAGTAAGAAATAATGACCAACTTTCTTAGATTATATATGTGTGGATATATGTTACTAATAATAGATATTCCAGAAATGCATGAAGTTCATAGAAATGTGTCAGTATCCTTGTTAGGTTTTTGTGGTATACCGTATACCACAGAAATAACTAATTTTCCTTTTCATCAGAACTTTAACCACAGCCATTTTAAGCATTTTTTTATTCACAAATTTTTATTTTACTCTCATTCTTCTCTGAAAGCATACATTCAGCCACAGCATGAATGCTGTATGTGGGCCTCAGTTGAATAGCTTTTAGACTTTGTTGCTGTACTAAGTTCCAAGAAGTAATGAGGAAACTGATGGATTTCTAAAGCCGCCAACCCCAGATCAGGCAGAACAAGAGTTAACTGCATTGAACTGAATGGACTGATGAGGGTGGTTATAATTTTTTTCAACTCTCTGAAATATTGCTGGTTTTATTTTCCAGATTTAAAGAATCCTTTTTATCTTTTCTCTTAATCTATCTGTAGCTTACACCAACCTGATTGACTATACCTTTTTGAACAAATAAGAAGCAATTACTTTTTCTTCCTGATTGCTTCAGAATCCAGAAACTCTTAATGAGTGTTCATTCTTATTTTCATGACAATTTAGTCATTTTGTGTAAGTCCAATAAGAGTCAGTTCTGGTAACAGGATACAGTTGGAAACATTGGTTATTATTACCAGGGCTTTGACCAGAGAGTCATGTACATAGATTCTGGTTAAAGGGACTAAGGTTGACCTCATGGAGCCAATGTTCTTGGAAAAACTGGCCTACATGGCCAGTTGCTGTTCTTGCTGTATTTATGTAAATAGTACAAATCTAAAGAGACTAGAATTATTTTGTGAACAAGAATTAAAAGGTTGACTGTAGAGAGAAATTTTTTCATTTCAGTGCAGAACTGTACTGTAGAGGTCCATCTTGCACATTTGCCAGTTTGTAGAGGTCCATCTTGCACGTTTTGCCAGTTTTCACCAAATTCTCAATTCTAGTTTCCTCCAACTCTCCAAACTCATGTTTCCAGTTATTCTTCCACCCTCCTGACATGGCATTACTGAGAACTGCAACTGCCCTTTTCCTGAAACCCTGCAAGCCAAAGCTGGCCGACTTCATATACACGTAAAAAGCAAATTACCACAACAGACGATGTATGGGCAGCCTGTGTGCCTCCTGCTGTACGGCCCTCTCTGAGTTCACCAGAACACGATGCTATCAACCAGAGACATCTAAACTGCAAACTGGGAAAATTCTTCAGAAAGCCACTGTCATTCTCACCCTACTATTTAAAGATGCTTCAAACTCAAGTCTCAGAATCTCAGCTCGCATCCTCTGGACCCAGAAACTGGGTTTCTAACTATTAACTTTTGTTTTTCTTTTACTTACATAGAAACTCCCCTTATTAATTGCTTGACTGCTGGCACCACCAAGTCCCAACAGCATGTTCACCTGGTCTTTCGTGAACAAAAGGCTATTGAACGAGAAAATAGACTGATACTGTTCAGAGAAAAGAAAAATATCTTTTCTTTCCTTGAACGAGAGAAGGTACTGACAGAGATTCTTTGCTTGACCAGAGTTTGGTCAGACTCCTAAAAGTCCTTCTCCGAGGCCCATCTGTTTATCTCCTTGTACAATGCAGTCTGAGAACCTTGTTAGGTTAGTTTAATGAGAAGCCCCTCCCTCGTATCTGATCATCCTTGATAACCTGGTGGAGTGTCCTTTCTTCCACCACCCCAGGGTGATGTCTTCAGGAGGAATTCAGTTAGAATTTAGCCCTGTTCAGCGAGAACCCCCTGACTCCCCTTGTTTTTTCTTAGTAGTTTTCTGTCTCCTGGCCTTGGCTGACCACCTTGTTCCCTGGCTGTCAATTCCCTCTTGCCCATGTCATATTTGGAGTCGAGTCCAGTCCTTTTCTCCCACTGAAAAATTTTATCGCAGTGCTCCCTGTGCCTATGGGGATAACTTGTACCACCTTGAGTAAGGTCTTCCTTAGTGCGTTTTAACAAGTACCATTGAATATTTTCTCTTAACACAGGGAGTTCTCCTAGACACTTGGTATCACAGACGTGAGATTTGCTAGAATGGCCCTGGCTCATGGAAACGTGGTTTGGTAAGAAAAAGGATAGGAGGGTGGGGGATGCAGAACTTTGCTTCCTGGTGCTCACATGCTCTCCCATGGGTGCTGCTCTCAGTTACTAAAGGTAAAAGTTACCAGTGGAAATTCAGTTCCCAGTACATTGGTTCACTGGATGCATAAGGAAATGGAAACTAAAAAGAAAAAGGTGAAATGTTCACTCCCTTGGTTATTATTATCTGTAATAGTAGCTAAAATGAAATGAAAAGAACATGCTGGGTTGGACCTTGATGCTAGACCAAGTTCAGATTTCAATGAGTCTGAGCTTTGGCCACTAGCTATAAAGCTGACACTCAAGAGAAAAATTATGCAAGGATAAGAGAAAGTACCTGTAAGACCTCTGATCACTAAGAAGGTAGTTGATGTGAGAGAATGACAAAACCAAGAAACTCTTTGAAACCATGGAGTATAGTGTGAAGGAATTGTTTCATTTGTGCATCAGTAACATCAGCTTCCTGAAAAACCTGTACCAAAATGGACCAATAGAATAATTAATTTAGAAGCAGTATCTGGTTTTAGATGCTGTAGTGGGAAAGAGCATGTTTGGGTTGATGCAGGATTTATAGCTCATTATGGAACAACTATAGATGGCTATATGTGATCTAGACACAAAGCAGGTTATACCCGAGGGAATAGCCAGCCTGGTGGACTGGGTAAAGGCTACTGTAAGATCTGTTTTCCCTGAAAAGGGAGACTGCCCCATTCTCCCTATAAATGCCAAGTGAAACACCCCTGATGAAGCAGATGGTAGACTTTGTATACAAGCCTCTTTGGGATTATCTTTATGATAATGGGGCTATTCACCTGCCGATAAATGCTGTGGTTAATGGGGACTCTTCCATATATACCCCATATAACTTTACTGCTGCAAAACCAAGGGATAGTTGTGGAAGCCTTATGTTTGCTGTTTCAGCTTCCCCTCCTGGATCTTATAGATGCTAATAAAGAAATTGAGTTAATTAACAGGAGAATAAGGAAAAGCAAAGGAGAGAGTAAGGGGAATGGTCTTAACGAGGCAGAAAAGTTTAAGTGATTAATAAGAAATAGGGTGAATGAAGAAAATACTGTTTGGAGCAAAACAAAGAAAAAAAAGGAAGAATCATGGGACTTACCCAGGAGAATGGACAGCTTTAGATAGTTATTGAGAAATCAGATGAATAAAACAGACATCGATGAGGTTAAAACAAAGGTTTTAATATAGCACTACTTAAGGTTGGGTAGGCCAAAGGGACCACCTTCTGGTCCCCTAACATTAAAAGGCCCCAAACCACTCAGCTCTACTCCAGTTTGGAAAAATTTAAAAGTCCAGAGGCAGAGGTCACAATGAGAAATCTGACCAGCAGTCGCTTGGGGCTTTGGTTTGGCAGATTAAATGAGATAAAAATGGACCAAAGGGCCAGGGTCCCTTGTCTCAACCCCTGCGTCGCCGGGAGGGTGGGGTGGAGTGGGAGGGGATCCAAAGCCTTTTGCAGTGGGTAAAATGGTCAGGAGTTGGAGAAGAGAACTTTTCAGAATTCCTTGATAGGGGAGCTTTTTTCTCTGTGGTACCAAACCCTTGGTGAAGCCATGAGGTAATTGAGAGAACACAAAACTATAAGGGTTGATAGGATTATGAAAATGGGAATGTTCAGACAGGCTTTCTGTAAAGAAATTATGTCTCATTTATCAGACTATTTTATGAGAATGGATGTTATGTCTGGTTGGGCAACACTTCTAACTAATATTGTAAAACCAAAACCTGTCAGTAAAGTACTGTTCGGAGTGAAAGGTATAAGTTTGTAGGAGAATTGGTATGTTTGAGTAGGCTTTTATCTGATTGTATTACAGAGTTGGGTGTTGTATCCAGCTCAGGAATGTTTTTTCTACCAAGTATTGCAAAACCGAAGGCATGTAAATCCACCCTTCAAGCGGTATTAAATGGACATACTGAACGGGAACCAGTAGGATCGTTCAAGCCCACACGGTGTGGAGTAGGAGTTGGAGTGCTGGTATGGACAGATCGTGTGATAGCCCTGTGCGTCCTGCAGACTGGGGCTCAGGGCAAAAGCCTGTGAGCGCCTCCCAGCAACGACTGCTAGACTTTGGACTAGAGAATTTCCTCTTGAAGGGCAGTTGCTGGCTCGCTATTGGACATTAATTGAAACTTCCACGATGACTAAGAGTCATAAAATAAACTCGAAACCCGAAACACTTACAACACTCATGATGTCTCAAGTAATGTCAGACAAACTGCAGTAGAGTGGGCAGTGCCCAGAAGAGTCCGTAATAGAACGAAAATGGTTTGTATAGGATCGTGCTGTCTGGGGAGTGCAAGGAGAAGGTAGATACTCCAGAGCAGAGAGCCTCTTTTTTCCTGGAACTGTGTGAGGAGCTGCTGGATTCTGTTGTCACTTGGGCAGTAGCCTGTAAACAGCTCATCACTGATGAACAGGAAACTGCTTGGTTTGTGGATGGTAGTTCCAAGATGAATGGACAACATCTTCCACCACTCTGAGGAAGGAGACAAATTAGCCTGGGAGGCTGAATTGCATGTTGTTTTAGAATTGAACAGTGGTAAACTCATGGGCGGTGGCCAATGGCCTGGCCATATGATCAGGCAGAAGAGCAGTGGAAACCTGGCTTATTAAAGGGATGCACAGACAGCCCTGTGGAAATCACTGTGAGGATTTGAGGGGCGCCTTAAAATAGGACATGTTGTGTGTCCGTCAGAGGAATCCCCTTCCAGGTTTGGAAGGTGATTGGAATCAACAAGCAGATATCCCTGTGTGCTTGCTGGAGGTGGCCACCTGGGTCCATGAAATGAGCCTTTGAGGCTCAGAATGCCAGCGAAAGAGAGACCGCAGATGACTATGTGGCAGATTCCCTGGTGGAAAGGCCCCGAACATAGCTGGCAGGCGGTACTGTTGCTGGTAGCCCTAGGGGCTAAAAATGGGTCCTGACAGGAATAGACGCTGACTGTGGACTTGGCTTTCCTTTTCTAATGGTAGATGCAAATGCTCAAAGTGCTATAAAAGAACCAGAACAGAAGATAATTGTACCGGTTGAGATGGCTGGCCATCATTTCCGCAGACCAAGGAATACAGTTTACAGCCTATAATGCCCAACAACGGGCAGAGCAATATCTGTCATCTGTAGGTTTGTGGAGCTGTGGTGAAGTAACGTATAACAAAACCAGTTTTCCTGTAGTAGCCTAATTGATATAAAGAGGTTCTGCGGCATCTCGTCAGTGTTATAATGAAATGATGATGTTTGAGGACCTGCTGTAGTAGTTTCATAGAGAATTGGAATGAGCAGTTACAACATTGGTTGTTAAAACGGGGGGAGATAGAGATGGGAAGGGCTGTCCTATATTCCTTCATGAGAGTGCTCCCTCTACATTTAGTGGGGCTGAAGGAGTTGCCACCCTCGGTAGAGTCCTCTTTCTGGTGAGTGTGGGGAAGACAGGACTGCAGTTCTTACCAAGGGAGGGGTATGGCGTAACGACAGTGCTTTTTTCTTTCTCCCCTCATCACCTCAACTTTTCTTTTTTTCTTAATGAAGTGGTCATAGGACCAGGGCTGCAGATACAGATGCTAGAAATGGGTGATTCCTAAGCAAGAAACTATATTTTTAAACTTTGCATCAGAATTCCTAAGGGCCTCATGGGATGGGTTGTGCTTTCACCCCATCTGGACAAATTGAGGTTAACAGTGAATGCCCATACATTGCCTGTGGTAAAAATAGCACAGTGGTTCTGCCTCTCTGTTACTTTACCCTGACTGAATGGAGTGAACTGAAGGGAGGTACTTGCTTGACTAGTTTTGCTGTTTTCATTCTAGTGGCTGAACCGTCTCTTCCGATGGTGGAAGCGTTTGGATATAAATGGAGAGGAGGAGCAGTAATAGGTGAGGGTAAAGGAAAGAATAAATGGTTGTACAGTGAGGTAAATCTGAGAGTAATGCCTCGAGAGGGGCTTGTCGTAAGAGATGATGCTGTCTCTTAGCTGTTACGCTAGTGGACTGAAAGGGTGAAGCCATGTTTTTGCCTAGACCACTCCTCTTTTGGAACCTGGTAAGATTGAATGGAAGCCTGAAAACTTGAGTGGCCTTGCCTGGAAGGCATTTTTCATGTATATTGTTCTGCTATAAGCTACCCCACCCCCCAGCATCTCATCACAGGCAAGAAAGACACTACCATTAACTGTGCTCATGGGCACTCCAGCATGGGCAAGGAGATCACTGACCTTGTCTTGGACCGAATTTGGGAGCTGTCTGACCAGTGAACAGGTCTTTAGGGCTTCTGGATTTTCTACAGCTTTGGTTGGGGATCTGGTTCTGGTTTCACCTCCCTGCTGATGGACCGTCTCTGTCAATTATGGCAAGAAGTCCAAGCTGGAGTTCTGCATTTACCCAGCCTCTCAGGTTGCACAGCTGTAACTGCACCCTACAACTCCATCCTCAGCACCCACACCACCCTGGAGCACTCTGTGCCTTCATGGTTGACAGTGAGGCCATCTATGACATCTGTCATGGAAACCTCGATATTGAGCTCCCAACTTACACTAACCTGAATAGATTGATAGGTCAAATTGTATCCTTCAGCACTGCTTCCCGGAGACCTGATGGAGCCCTGAATGTTGATCTGACAATTCGAGACCAGCCCAGTGTTCTGTGCCCGCATCCATTTCTCTCTGGCCACGTGTGCCCCTGTCATCTCTGCTGAGAAAGCCTACCATGAACAGCTTTCTGTAGTGGATGTCACCAGTGCATGCTTTGAGCCAGCCAACCAGATGGTGAAATGTGACCCTTGCCACAGTAAATACATGGCTTGCTGCCTTTTGTACCATGGGGATGTGGTTCCCAAAGATGTCAATGCTGCCATTGCCACCAAGACCAGCGCAACATCCAGTTTGTGGACTGGTGCCCCACTGGCTTCAAAGTTGGCATTGATTACCAGCCTCCCACTATGGTACCTGGTGGAGACCTGGCCACAGTACAGCGAACTGTGTGCGTGCTGAGTGCTGAGGCTTGGGCTCGCCTGGACCACAAGTTTGACCTGACGTGTGCCAAGTGTGCCTTTGTTCACTGGCACATGGGTGAGAGCATGGAGGAAGGAGAGTTTTCTGAGGCCTGTGAGGACATGGCTGACCTTGGGAAGGATTAAGAGGAGGTCGATATGGATTCTGTTGGAGGAGAGGTGAGGAAGGAGAGGAATACTAATTATTATCCTTTCAGTCTGCAGCATGTCACATTCAGAACTTCAGCTTCAACAGCTGACAGGCTTTTAAGCTTTCTGGTTAAATTGTCTTCACTTTTACCTTTGAATCCTGTCTGTCTGTTTCATGTGTTCCTATAAGGTTTTCCTTTCATGTCTAAAAGTAAAGACATTGAGAAAGGAAAAAAGATACAGATTAGATTTTCTTTCATGTGTATCCCATTTGTTGCTATTTGCCTTTATTTTCCACTTCCTCCCTTCATTCTGTGCTGGTATTTTCATCATACTTCTTACAGAGAAGTGAGATTGGCTGTGGGGCTGAGCACACGGTGGGTTAGCAACCTAGTTGACTCTGATTGACCCAGGTAGGGCTTCTCTCTAGGCCTCCAGGCCTCCATAAGCAGGGACCAAGAGGAAACTTTTTGATCTGGATAGTATCACTGTGTTCCAAGTTTACATTTCAGAGTAAGGAACCATTCTTGTTCCCCACCCTCTCATCCTCACCCCCAACCATTGCCTGCTGTGAGACCATCAGCACCAGTCTCCTTACAGCCATGATTCTTACTTGCCATTCTCTTCAGGAATCCCAGGACTTCCAGGTTTCTCTCCTTCTCCGACCCCCCTTCTCGGCTTTATTTTTCTCTTTAGCAGAGATCTTATGACTTGCTTTATATTTTACTTTGTCTTTTTTTCAGTATAATGTAAATATCTGTTTATTCATTGCTATAGGTGAACTGTGACCAGCAGTAGGTACTCAAAAACACTTGTTGAATGAACACAGTAAATTATGGAAAGTGTGTGGCTATGCCTTTTGAGGGAGATCAGGAGAAACTCAAATTAAAGCAATCCTTTCTCATTTACTTCTCTAGATGATTTCTTTTCAAGGTACCTCATTCTCTGTAGTAAATATCGTGAATGAATCAGGGCATTATCTTAGCTAATTATTTGTTTTTTAAGATCATCTGTAAAAAAAAAAGAAAAATTCAGGCATGGTAAGAGATTTATGGCGGGCCCTTCCCTGTGGGCCTCTCATAGTGGACCCATGCCAGAGTAACCTGCAGCCTCGAACCATTGCCCAGCCCCTTACCTGTGGGCTGTGAGCACTGAAGGGGGTTGTACAGTGTGAAAAGTAAATAAGGTCTGAAGAAAAATTCAAAATATAGGCATATTAAATTACTACTAACCCTGGCTCCCATCCTATACTGTCTAAGATGTTTTGTCTAATTGCAGCAAAATTCACAAAAACTTCTTTGCATGCACAAGTAATATTTATTCTGATCCTCTCATTTTTAGTAGGGCTTTGCAGCATGTATTAGATATTCACTAAATATTAATGAATAATCATTTGATTGAAGGGTGACATTATGGCTGACATTATGGCTTGCAGCTGGAGTTTGAGGAGTTTTTAATAGTCTTCAACTTCATTTCAATCTGTACACCAGCCATGCATTTCTGAAGTTGGGATACTCCAAAGGCATTATGGATTTTGTCACATACCTTGTGTTTCTAGGCACTAGCAGAAACACTAGTTTTATTCTTTAAAAGAAACAGATCTACTGGTAAATCCCTGATGCATAGTTAGGGGGAAGGAGGATGTGCTGCCATTGTGTTTACAGAATTTAAGATACATAATGACCTGCTTCACTTCCAGCAATCATTCTAAAGCGTATATAATATGCTCCTTTCTTTACATTAAGGATTTTGTCATATTTCATCTTTATCTTGGTGTATCTGGGGAAATGCTAAACAGAAAATGTGAGCCTATGAAATTGGAATCCAGAAGCAATATTTAGTTTACTTTTAAGTTATTGTAGACGAGTCCTTCCAGTTAATTAAGGTTTTACCTTGGGACGTGGATTATGTGCAGCACATACTTAGAAAAGGTAATAGTACTGGCCCGTTCAATTTCAAATCTAGTATTATATAATAACCTACTTTTTACCCACAGATCTACATGCAGAGCATTTTATTTATAGCCTATTAATCTAAGCAATCCATGAGGTTGGTACTAGTATTGTCATTTAATAGTAGAGGAGACTCAAGTTTAGAGAGGTTAAATGACTTGCCAGTGTCCCAGAGCATGCAACACAACTCTTCTTAAATGTAACCATAGATTTTCTATTTCCTGATTTGTTGTTGCTGTATTTTCTCCAATAAAGCAATATTTTCAGTCATTAAGAATTCAAGGAAAGATAATGGAAGAAAAGAAAACATGCCCTTGAAATGAATGCCCTCATCTTCCTACTGCTTCCAACTTTTTGGATTCATAGAAAGAGTGTACAATGTATTACAAATAAGTAGTGAAAATGAAGGATAGAAGTTTGGAATAGCATTGTGTTTCAATGTTGTAATAAAATTTTATTTATTCTAAAGATATTTACTTAATATTTCCAGCCAAAAAGCAACCAACAAGCAAATGCTTCCAGGATGCATTTGTTCATAAAGGAGTCTCTCAAGACTCTCAGATCTCATTTACTCCTGTTTCAGGCAGTGCTAACAGGCATCAGAGTTTCCTGGCCTGTGACAGTTGATTAGAAGCAACAAATTAGAAAATTTTCAAGCAGCACTGTTAGAGACAGGAAGGCTGACAGTTCCAAGAAGGGACAGTGTTTGGTAAAGCCGTTAGTGGTAGAGAAAAAGCAACCCTAAAAGCAGACAGAGTTGTAAGAGTTGGTTTGGAGTCCTTGTCTTTAGTATACTCCAGGTGTACTCATGATCATCAGCCTGTTAAATCAGTACTGTAATCTTAATAATAGTCCAGAGGATTATTTTTAAAAGTAATGCTAGATATACTCTAACAAGATAAGCATTTCCATTCACACACACAAAAAATGTTAAATTATGCTGGATAAATACATGAAGCATTGTCATACCCAAACTATTGCACATGATATGTTCTTATCTTTTAACTTGCAAAGTGCCCCTTTGAAGTTTTGCTATTGTTTAAGTTCACAGTTCAGCCTGTTAGTGCCGCAGGTTCTGGAAAACGAGATTGACAATGACTCGAGTGAACCCGTGTGTCTGTGCAGAAGAAAATCCCTCGCGTCTCCGTGCTGCAGGACTTCTTTGCAATTAGCTTGCAGAACCGATTCTCCTCAAACTAGTGATTGCTCTGTACATCCTGTGAATTATTTACACCCTGATGGACCAAAGACTACATTAATGGCACCTCTGGCTCCACACGATATCAAGAACCTTAATAATTCATCATTTAGTACAGATACATCCCTATGGATTAGCATGAGTGGGAGCTGAGTTTACAACACTGAGATAAGGCCCTCTCGGAGACCTTCACTCTCCGAACATCCTATCCATAAATATTCAGATATTAGTGGTGCTAAAAAATAAAGCAAAGATTACTGTTACAGAGCTCTAGATTCTTTAGGTTACGTTTGTCAAGCATTAGATGACTTCAAGTTTGTAAGTACATTGAAGGGATATGTCAAGGGGGAAATCTTTGGAAGACAGTTCTCCATTTCAGGACACTTGCTTTAAAAAAAAAACAAAACAGGACAGACCAGCATTAGCATATGCATACTAAATGGAATTAACTGCGGGGAATAGTGAGAGACTTTTAAAAAACTATCCAGATTCCTAATCTAAGAGCTTTACATCATATTTGAAGTCTTCAAGTATCAGTCTTCTTCAGCTTTTTTGGAGTACTTTAAATGTTGCTTTCAAAAAAGTCAAAGAAAAAGGTTAGTAAAATTGGCAGTGTGTGTAACCCTGGCACTTAGCACAGTGCCTGACAGGTGGTTCAGTAACTGTTTATTGCATAAATACGTGATCAGATCAATCCATATAATTCTAGTTAGACACCTGGAATTTTGATAAACAGCTTCATTGATTTATACTAGCTGCTTCTGTGACAGTACTAACACTTATTTTGAAGACAGCATTATCCTGTAGAGAGGCTCCAAAGTATTTAGGTTCCTTTGGGTTCCATTGAAATGCCTTAGAGGTTCTTCAAAGACACAAATTTCTTCTTTCCCCCAGTAGAGACACTGGACGGTTTTCACTGATAATGAATGCAAAGTGGTTTGTACCATGTTGAGTTTACTAAGTTTATAGCCAGTTGAATATAATTTAATTGCCTTTGATTTCTTTAATAATGATTTTCTTTAAAGCTGATGATCTGGTCATCACTGAGAGAAGCATAGTGGATGAGAACAGTCAAGTTACACTGCCAGGGAGGTTAGGGTTTGGAAAGGCATTAGAAGCACTGTTATTAAAACAAAAGCCCTTAATCTGTAAAAGGAAAAAGTAGATTTCAACAAGTACGAAATGTAGAAGTAAATCATAGTTTGCTAGTCTGCCACACAGATATTAGCTCTCTATTTGTGGGACCACCACCTTGGAGCAGAGTATGGGATATCTAAACAGCTGAATTTCTCCTTCATTTGAAACCACAGTAAACATCTTTTGTATGAAATTCTGTGTTTGTAGTAGCAAATATGAATTGGATAAAGTATCTGAATATGAGATTTTTATGTGGAATAAATTCATATTTTTTATCTCTCACATTTCCCAAAATACCTCTCCATTCATGAGGGTCTTTGAGCTAATACCTGGTGCCAGATATCTCGGAATGAAAGTTTTAAAACTGTGGTAAAGTGATGGTTTAATCTGGTCTTGGTTATAAGTTAAGCTCTTAAGTGAAAATGGCTAGGTTTTATGGGTGGAAAGACATGAATCTAGCTGAGAACAAACTGTTCTGTGATAGAGACATCATTCAGACCTGCATGCATCTGTCAACTGCCTGTGGTGGCACAGTAAGACAAAGTGATCTGTGCTGTTTCTCTGGTGTGCCCCCGTCGCTAGCCATATTGTAGTGTATAATACATCTCTTGGGTAGACAGCTTGTGTGGGCTGGATTCCACCTCAGCCTGTAAAGATGCCCGGAAGCTCCAAGGTCAATTTTTTTAAGCCTGTTTAAAGATTCAGAGTCATGGCTAATTTCAGTGAAATATCTGTGATATCTAATAAACTATTTGCTGGAAGTGAGATGGAATTTCAAGTTTATGGCTTCCTCACTTATTAGCTGTGTGACCTTGGATTGACAAATTATTACTCTCTCTGCCTGTTTATTTCTGTATCAGGAAAGTGAGGGTTGTAAAAGTATTTGTCTCATAAAATGATTGTGTGTATTTAGGCAGTGAATATCTATAAAGTATCCAGAAGAGTACCTGGCATTTAATAAATGTTAACTGCCACCACCACCACCATTAGCAGCATTATTTGGAGTGAGATGAATTTTATTCCCTGATGTGAGATGGCTTACTTTTAGGAAGACCACATCGAGGGTGTGGTCAACCCCAGTTCTAATATGGAAACTCACTATTTTGACTTGTGAAATCTGTCTTCAAGTTTATCTACAGCTAAAGTGTAATATACTATAATTACAGTGTTGTAATTGTACTATATATTATGTAAAGCATGTATTACTTTATAAAGTACATATAACTTTGAGAAATATATTCCTTTTGAAAGTATATAAAAATAGTACATCGCAATAAAATGTAATCACTGAAAGGGATGAAGAAACTATAATATTGGTATGTAATTATCTATAAGGTATACTGTTAAGTGAAAAAACTAAGGGCAAAATAATGTGTAAATCTATTATTTTTTAAAAAAATTTGCTTGTACATGCATAAAATACCTGGCAGGCTTCACATGAAATGGTATATTTTCATTTGTCATGGTTGGGGAGGGAAATTGGATGGCTGGAGACAAGGCTGGGAGACTTTTTACTGTGTATATATTTATATATTTTTTTATTATTGAACCATGTTTAGTAAAAAACCAAAACCTCATAAAAATTAAAAAGTAAAATAGCTATTTTGAAATCTAGATACATTTTTATTTATCCTTTATAAACTTTCTTTTTGTCTGTACAACTCAGATTCACATTCGATAGGCTTTTAGATTCATATTTTAGTAGTTTTTTTTTTCTTTAAATCTGCTTTTTAACACTAAACTAAGAACGATCTTTTGTTCTCTCTTAGGGATTTGAGTCATAATCGGTTGTTTAACTGGAACCTCAGCTTCGGATCTCAAACATTACAAGAAGTGTGAGTTATTTTACTTATTTAAATTTACATTAAATTCTTTGATTTGGTGAATTATGAATTTGAGGATGTTCAATCCAGAATTGCTGTCAAAATATTGAAGGAAAAAATTGTGAAGACTTTTTTTTAAAAACTTGAACTGTCATTTTTGTTTTGTTATAATCACAAATTCTGTAGGCATTGTGCCATTGTGTTGGTGGTTTCAAAATTCAAACTGTGCAGAAATATTATTCTTCCTTGGGGCCAAAAGATTTTTTCCTCTCTTGAGAGTAAATATGTTTTGTTTGTTTTTCACCAAAGTTTAAGCCAGTGAAACTCTCTGTTGTGAAAACCTTTTTTTAATATCTTGACTCATCTAAGATGGAAGCATCATGTCTCAAGTAGATTTATATGAAAGAAATATTTTTGGCATCATTTGGAATATGGTTAATAGGATTCAGTTTTCCATTTCACTGAAATTTTTCCTTTAATACTAAGATGTTTTATTATGTATTCTTTGGAGGACATTTTCTAAAATATTATTAATATTGGTTATTACATTTTGATGTTCCCAGAGACACAGCGTTTGAGCCTGCTTTGTCTCTACCGTGAATCCTCCCAGAACCCTCAGATCTGTTTTCCTTTTTAATTTGCTGATGGGTAACTACTTTGTGTGCTCATGGTCTCCGCATTCTCTCCTTCACTGCCCCACATTAACTGCTTTGGACCTGCTGTGGAGTGAATATACAGTTGACAAGCTTATTAGCTGAAAGAGTAGGCACTGAGGAAAGGTGTGAAAATGCTTCAGTGGGCTGTGCATAAGTTTGTTATTGCATGGACTTTGTAACTTTAGCATTTTGCTTCTTTTTTTTTCTGTATTCTAGATTGTTGGGGTTGTTCAGTGAATGAAAACCAGGTTAACGAAATGTGATTATATTAGGTTTTCTACTAAAACATTTGAGACAATCTGTTTAAAGAGCTGTTGCAATCAGATAGTGATGTGGCTTGGCTTTTGTAAAACTAATCATAAGTTCTGTTTCTGGGTGGGCAAATTAATTTTATCTGTGCTTTCAAGCAACCTTTTCTCACACTGAATGACTTTAAAAATATATATACACACACATATATACACACACATACACATATATATTTGTTTGTACTTTTAAAATTTTATAATTTTATTTGTTATAAATACATAAGAGATGGATAGTTCATTCCTTTAAGAAGGAATCATATTAGCTGTCATAAATGTAACTATTAAAAGAACCTTGTTGAGATTAAATATATTTAATGTGCATAATATTTCCTAACCTTTAAAATAGTGAGATCAATTGTAGATCTACACCATGAAAAAACATTTCTTAATAAGATCTCTGATTTCTCAGTATGATGCATTTAGTCTAACTCATTCTGAGTCATAGGCTTTTTTCAAATGTAGCACCTGTCATGAAGAGTATGTATTAGCCAGTGAACCAGAACTCAACAGGTAGCATATCTCTTACTAAACTTTGAAATCTATTTTTTCTCCTGCCTAGGAAACTGAATTATAATGAGCTAACAGAAATCCCATATTTTGGAGAACCAACCTCTAATATTACTCTACTATCATTGTAAGTAAATATGATTTCAAACCTTTTACTTAAATTGTAAGTAGTATACAGTTTTTTGGGTTTCATTTTAGGTTCTCTTAATGTTGATCCCAGTTATTTAACATCCTTGTGTCCTGGGGTGGCAGTAGCTTAATATAATTTTTGTTTTGTAGAGTCCATAATATAATCCCAGACATAAATGCAGAGGCGTTCCAGTTTTACCCTGCTCTTGAGAGTTTAGATCTCAGCTCAAATATAATATCAGAAATCAAGACATCTTCATTTCCTCGAATGCAGCTTAAATACCTGTAAGTTCAAAGAGTTTAAACTAGATTTTAAAGTGCATGTTTACTGTTCATTTATACTTATCTTCCTAGAAGTGTCTGTTATGATTGTGATGTGCTTATATGAAACAAACCTATGGTCACTTTTGGGATTTTTTGGGGTTGTTTTTTTCCTGCCCTTAAAGAGTGCAGTATTGTTAGATAATATTGTTAAGTACCCAGGGTAATTTTTGAGATTTAATTCTGGATTGTATTTTACTCATAGTTTTGTAAAAGATAAATAGAATTGGTTTGTCAGACAGTGACCTTACCCTATATAATAATGAGGATAATTAGCGAGTGTTAGTGTTTTGCAGTTTACAAGCATATTCACACATACTGTTTCAATCCAAATGAAGCAGGTATTATTCTTATTTTGTAGTCGAAGAAACAAAGCAGTTAGATGATTTGTAAGGTTGTATATAGCTGCTAAGTGAGAGAGCTGGCGCTCAGTCATAGACTATGGGCAGCTTTTCAGTGGTAGAATTTTTTTGTTCCACTAACTTTTTTTGGTTGTAATCCTGTTCATTTTAGGAATTTGAGTAATAATAGGATAACCGTCTTGGAGGCTGGTTGCTTCGATAATTTATCAAGTTCCTTATTAGTGGTAAAGTTAAACCGGAACAGAATAAGCATGATTCCACCCAAGATCTTCAAGCTGCCTCACCTCCAATTCTTGTGAGTAATTAAATAGTTGGATTATAATATTGTTTTTTTTCTTACAGTGTCTTTTTCTTTTTAATTATTATTAGAGCAAATGAGCAAATCAATTTTCTGACTATAAAACTATTTTTATTTAAGGGAACTTAAAAGAAACAGGATTAAAGTTGTGGAAGGTCTCACATTCCAGGGGCTTGACTCCTTACGATCTTTGAAAATGCAGCGGAATGGAATTAGCAAACTTAAGGATGGAGCTTTTTTTGGCTTGGATAACATGGAGGAACTGTAAGTACTGTGAGCTGGACTAGGAGATTGGTAGGGAGGGGTGTGACTGGGACTTGGTAGTGCCAAACAGCCAGGGTAGCTGCTTTAATTACACCGAGACACATACTCCTGTCCCCCTTCTCTGATGGGAAATCAGGGTACACAAAGCTCTCTTCAGTTTTGTTATCCAACTGGCATTTTTGTTATTGTTCTGACAGACATTTCAGCTAGTTTATATTCTCTTAATGTTTTGGCTAATGGAAATTACCAGAATTTACCCAGAACAGGTATACTATACCTCTTAGTGCCTTGAATTTATAGCTCTGATATTTTGGATGGTTTTACTACTGTCTAGCACTGAATCTGAAGTAAGATGTGAGTATTGACTAGAATTAAAATTGATTTAATTTATAATTTTATAATTTATAAAAGTGATATGGCTGTGTTATTGTTGGCTCATTTGGGTTGACAGAGATGTATGTTTCTCTGAGCAAGACTAAATGAAATAAATGAAGATTTTTGGAATCTTCTCATTTCAGTGCCTGTTATGAAATATATTTTTTCCTTTCTGTCTCTAATTGTGCAGAGAACTGGAGCATAATAACCTTACAGAAGTGAACAAGGGATGGTTGTATGGCTTGCGAATGCTACAACAGCTCTATGTGAGCCAGAATGCTGTTGAACGAATCAGCCCTGATGCATGGGAATTCTGCCAAAGACTTTCCGAACTGTGAGTGTTGGATGGCATTTCATGGAGGCTGTGAGACTAGAGCAAGTTGGAATAAATCATTTCCAGGGCCAGTAATGAAATTTAACATCCCTCTTATTAGAAGCTTGTTGAAAGCTCTAAATTTATCATGTAAATAGAATAAAAATATGAAAGTTGAACGAAAATACAGTGAATTTCTTATTTTCCATGTTTTTTTTTTAGTGATTTGTCCTATAATCAGTTGACCCGCCTGGATGAATCTGCCTTCGTGGGTCTGAGCTTACTAGAGAGATTGAATTTAGGGGACAACAGAGTCACTCACATTGCTGATGGTGTATTTAGGTTTCTTTCCAATCTTCAGACTCTGTAAGTACATCTGTCTTTTTTTTTTTTTTTTGCTAACTTTTTTAATGCAATAAAGCAAATAGATTAAAGCAATTAATCAATCTGCAAATTTCTATATATTAACATTTTGTGGTTCTCCTGTCTTATGCCTCAATGCAAGACAATCATACTTATCTCTGTCCCTTTTCCTAAATCTTATTTATCTCTAGCCAGTTCAGTTTGTACTTTAATTCTGAATTAATCAACTACACAGCAAAGCATTTCTTATTGTGTCAGTCATTGTGGAATACAGCATAGTTACTAGTGTCAGAAATGCACATTTTCTTGTTCCTTTGACCTTGAACTACCAGTAGTGTACCAGAACCACCACATCTCATTCAAAGGATGCAGGATGCAGGATGTGTAGCTCTTTAACAGGAGAATTATTCATTGTTACTGCTTGCTGCATGACTTTGGACAGAAAAAATAACATTTGTTAATGAGCTTATATGCTTTCAGAATACGAGGATATTATTGCTCTTTTCCATATCAGAAGGAAGAGGTTCAGAGATATTGAAAGGATTTGTTTAAAGTCACAGCTTATAAATGTTTGGGTCAGGATTAGAACCCAGGTCCATTTGATATTAAAGTTCATCTGCTTTTACCATACTGCCAAATGAGTAAAATCACTTAACTTTTTCCTGAGTGTCAGTTTGTCTCTTCACCCAGTCGAAGACATAGATGGACATAGGAGTAGAAGGTTGCTGAAGGCTAAGTGAAATTGCAGCTCTAAAATTCTGTGGTTCTGTAAGTTGAATGTTCGATGGAATATAATTGAATGAAGAGCTTTTTAAATGAAATACAGTATTCTCAAACATAAAATAGAATAAAATAAAGAGTAATTAGTAGAATTTGTAGATTTTTAAGGTTCCTAAATAGGGGACTTTTTGATCATCAGGTTCAGAATTGATAAATGGTCTCAGAAAAGAGGCAGGCTCCCAATTTTGGGGCCTAACCATCAATGAGAACGAAAGCATGAAATTTTTGAAGGCGTATATATGTGCACGACTGTGTGTTTGATTTTTTCTTTAAACTTAAAGAGGTAGTCTTCCTTCAGATTTGGCCTTGAAGAATTTAAAGCAATTTCCTCCCTTCTCTCCACCCCCATTTTCTACATTATCAGAGGTGAAACTAGATTAGTTATCAGATGCAGAATTCCTTCTAGCAGTCAAGGGATGGCAACCACATTCTCTCAGTATACCACTGATTATTACTTGTAATATTAAAGTTTAGTAAAGTAATTGTAGAAGTAAATGATTGTCTAATGCCAGAGATAGATAGTTAAGGCACAGTTAGGATCAGATCTGAGAAATTCTGGCTTTGGACTGGTGCTCTTGCCGGAGTCGGTATACTTACTCATTTGGTGAGCGAGTTCTGTTTATGCTGTGCTGTTGAGGAGGGGGAAAGTCCTGAAGACCTGAGCCATGGGCTGTTTCAGTGTGTGTTCCTTAGAAAACAAAATGAGCCGCGTTAGCTTTCATTTCACTAATGGTAGCCAAAAGAGAAGAGTGATCTCCTGTCTGTTACTATTATTCACATAACTTTTCATATGTCTTATGAAGCTAAAGCTTTGTGCTTTATTATGAGACAACTAAAGGAAGCAAAAGAGATTAAATATCTTTAACTGATATTTCTTCCATCAGGGGACATGGTGTGGTACAATTGCATTTCCTCTGAGAATGGAACAGTGTATTTTAAAAGATCCATACTTTTCCTTTTAAAGAAAACAGAGTGATCACTCTAGCACATTCTTGCTTCCCATGGGACGTGTTTAATTGCTGTGGAGCTGTGAAACTGTATTGACATTACTCTTTGTCAGCCATTTTAGGTTAGGGACCCAGGGGGAGGCTTGGGTCGCCCAGAAATCCCATTAGTCTGAAATCAGATTTGTAAGCCATATCCCCTGCATCTTGAAATCTTCCTGCTCTTTGCAGGACCTTGACTGTAATTTTTAATATGCTAACACAATTAGGGGCTATTAGGTAGGACACTGATACTTTTAGCAGATTGCTTAATTTATTTATCAAGGCCACCTTAATTCTTAGCTTATGAGAATCAGTGTTTACATGCTTACTGCAGATATTCTTTAAAAAGAAGAGCCTTCATTAAACTTAGCTGTTAAAGTAAGGATCAGAATTAGCGTTGCTATGCCAGGTTGGTGCTCGATGGTGTAATTAATGCTCATGTTGACTAACATGAACTGTCTTTCCCTGATGTTTTTGTAGAAACTTGAGAAACAATGAAATCTCATGGGCCATAGAAGATGCTAGTGAAGCCTTTGCTGGACTCACAAGTCTCACTAAATTGTATGTATTTATAATATTTATGTATGTCTATAAAAGTATATTTTCAAGAACCATTTGTAAATGCGATTGGATCATGTCTGTTTGTTATAGCTAGACAGTCTGAGCCTTCTAACTTATTCACTAAAAGAAGAAACTTTGTTAAATTTTTGTTTTGGGTTATTTTTTCTTTCTTTTTTTTTGTGGTAGGGCATTTTCTATTGAGAGCATTTCTGTTCAGAGGCACTTAAAGAGGAGCTGTTTATGGAACTAGAATTTCTATTTAAGTAAAAGAAATGTACTGAGAAACCAGAGTTGAACCAGTAACCTTTTAATCACGTGAGATCACGGGTAATTTAGCAAGAGAGGATTCACTCAAGTAAGATTTTAGGTCTTCCATGAGAATTTCTTCAAGGCATCACATGTGTCTGAATTTCTTTGATTTGATCTTTTACTAAGAAGGAGAAACTGGGGATGTAATCCAATTTCTTATGAAAACTGCCCACGTGTCAGTGGTCAGGATGGTTGTTCAGGTAACTCGCTGAGCTCTAACATCTAATAGAAACCTTCATTGTGTGCTCTGCATTAGTTAATCATTAAGGTTCGCAGCTTTCTTTTTAAACATGCCTGTTAAGCTTATTTTCATCTTTTATAGGTAAATGTTTGGTTTAATGAATTTAATTTTCTTTAGTGGAGAGCTTTATTAGAAAGATCTGTTTGTATTTCAGGATCTTACAAGGAAATCGGATTAAGTCAATTACAAAGAAAGCATTCATTGGTCTTGAATCCCTTGAGCATCTGTAAGTATTTTGCATATATCTTACTCACTGTATAAATAATCTTTGCTATTAGCTGAAATTTTCATGACCATTTAAAGTGTTTATAGAACTTAATTGTGGAAATGATGACTGGTAATGTTTCGTTTCTCTTCATTTCAGAGATTTGAACAACAATGCTATAATGTCTATCCAAGAAAATGCTTTTTCCCAGACTCGCTTGAAAGAACTGTACGTAGCTCAAGTCCTTTTTTTATCACCAACTAGATCATTATCCATGCTTGTGCTTAAGGTGTGATGAATGGAACCCAGATGTTTTCAGAAGCACACAATCCAGGCAGGGAAAAGCAAGTGTTCTGTGCTGTTGCTTCAGTGGCGGGATTTAGTTTAAAAATAACTCGACGTCAAAAAACCCAGTGCGTAAGGCCCAAGTCCTTTGTTTTGCCTGAGCTGCCGATGCTTGTAGTTGGAGCTTAGCCCTGTTCCTATGCTTCACATGTTCCTTGCTGTTTCTGTTTCTTTTTTTTTTTTCCTCCCGTTCCTGTTTGGACTACTAGGAACATACGTTTCTAATCCTTACCCCGTAGGGTGGGTTACAAGGTTTTACGTGACCTCTGGGAGATGGTCTAGCACTGTCAGTCTAATGGTCAGAGACGGTGTCTCTGATCTATTTGCCTAGACTACTAAAATGTTCAAAAACTGTCCAATAGTTGTAATAGAAAAATACTTACCATTTTATATCCTTTTCATTTATGATTTTTAAAATAATTGCTCTTACTAGTTTAGAGATCTCCCAGGTGAGGCGTGTCTAGTCAGGTATTAATATTAATGTTAATCTCTGGTGATTCTAATATTCAGCCAGTGGTAAAAATCAAGGGACAGTAACAATCTATTTTGCTTTGCCTGAAAGCTACTCAGAGAAAGGTCTGTGGACCAGAACTGGTTCATGACGAGATAAGGAAAGAAACTCAGAGTAAGTGTTTAGGAACTTTTAGAACAGTTTGACATTACTGTGACACTTGGGTGACTTCTGTAATAGTATTAATCTGCAACAGAGTGGAAAATTTTAAAAACTGGTTCTTCCCACAAATAGTTTGAGATGCACTGAAAGTGTCTGAGTTCAGACTGCCTAGGTTCCAATTCCTGCTCCATTCTCTACAGCTGTGTGACACTGGGCACATCTTTTAGCCTCAGACTCAGTTTCCCTTCTTCAGGTTGGTAATAGCACCTTCCTCAGGGTTAGTGAATATAAAATGGGATTAATTTTTTTATTCAAGAAATATTTGCTTTACAAAGTACCGTTCATAGCAGTGAACAAGACAAACTCTCTGTCCTTCATAGCATATTAAGGTAAATTCTGATAAGGAAGATAAATAATGAACCAGTGCATATATAATATCTTATCTGGTAATAAATGTTCTGAAGAAAAGTCACGCTGGGTCAAAGGTACGGAGAGGGACAGGGATTGCTGCTTTAGATGAAGTAGTGGGGGAAGGCTTTTTCTGACGATAACAGCATTTGAGCTAGGACCAGTGACAGGACCAGTGACAGCCCGTTGAATACTAGCTGACAGGCCCAGGGGAGAGCAGGTGAAAAGGCCTAAGGTAGAAGCTTCTTCTCGTGCTCGAAGATCAGCAGAGACACTGGTGGAGCCGGAAGACTAGAGCAAGGAAGAGTGGGAGCAGATGGGGTCCGAGAGCCAAGCAGGCGCCGGAGCTCGTAGGGCCCAACAGGTCGTGAGGAGTTAGGGCTGTTTCCCCGCTTAGATGCTTAGGGAAACTGGAAAGTTTTGAACTGGTGCTTGGCACAGAGCCTGGCAGACAGGAAGAGTTGGAAAACTAACATTAATAGCAAAAATAAAAATATTATGGTAATTATCGTTAGTTATTTTTTGCCAGGTTTTCTTAAGTGGCTTTTTCTTTTGTTTTCTTTCTTTCTTTCTTCCCCCTCTCCCCCCATTTGTTGAGCTATTTTGAGTTATTTCTCCCAGGCTGAGTTTAACTGGTAAGGGCCCAACTTATTGCCTATCAGTATTATTACCCTTTTTTACCTGTGATAATCTGAGAGCCAGCAGGAAAATTTTAACTCTTGTTATGAGAACACAGTTCAGAATATAAGTTAGATAGTAAGTGAAAGCAAATACTACAGTTTCATTCTGCAGAATCACTTAGTAATTTGGGAGTTGGTTTGAACAAACTGCTAATGCAGGAGCTCCGCCTCTTTTAACTGAGAAGTTTTGGTTGCTTTTAGTTACTTTAAATCGAAGTCATATTTATAATACCTTTTACATCAACATTTATTAAAATCTATACTTTTCATTATCCTTCATAATGGTTTGCTTTTGGGGGAAGATTGGAGAGTCGCATATAAATTAAAAAATAATTTGCATTAAAATTGTTTAATTGTGGTAGAAAAATTGGTAAATACAGTTATACCAAGAGAGAAAGGAAGACCCCAAATCCCTACTCAAACACGCTGTTAATATTTTGGCATATGTGTATCCACATACTTGTTGAAAGAATGCAGGGTCCTCTGTTAGGCCCTTGTGGGCAGGGTTGGCTAGTGTGTAAAGGGTGGGAAGATGCAGAGAAATGGAAGTGAAGGGAACTAATGTGAATTCAGTGGTTATCTGTGGCCAGCACTGTACTGAATATTTAAAAATTTTTTGAGGTAGGCATTCTCAGTCCCATTTTCCAGAAAAAGAAACTGAAATTTTAGAGACATTAAGTTAGCGGAATTAGGATAAGACTCCAGATCTCATGAGTCCAGCCAATATCTAAGACTGTAAATTAGACCATGTCACTCCTCTGTTGTTCACCTTCTAATGGTTTCCCATCACACATAGGAAAAAATGACTCAAGTTCTTAGTTCATAAAACAGCTGCATGCCTGGTCCTCCCCGCCCAGCTCTCTGGCCTCATTCCTGTTCCTGTCCCTCGGTGTACGGTTACTGCAGCTCTTCGAGGGATTTGCTTCGTTCCTGATAGCTGCTCTCTCTCTGTCTTTGTCTCACTTTGCACTTCCTTTCTGACATTATACTTTGCACTTATTTATTGCTTGGTTCTAAATACGTGAGCTCTGTGAGGGCTATAGCTTCATAGTCTAGAAAAATGCCTGGCTTATAGTAGACTCAAATATTTCTCTATGAATGAATGAATATAACATAAGAATTCTTAAATGCAAAAGATGACTTGGTTATTTAAAATTACCTGTGATAAAATAATGGCTTTTGAGATATCCTTAAAGACTGTTTGAAACCTCTTTGGAATCAGATCGTTGGTACTTTATACCAAACTTTATAACTAGGTGAGGGGTCATTAAAAGAAAACATTGATTTTTCAGCTCTGTTTTATAGGCCTATTATAGACCACAAATAACTTTTAGTTTAAGATGTTGTACACATTGCCACAGGGCTGAAGTGTTTTCAGTTGTGATTAAATAATTTGGAAAAAATCATATCCTTTGCACAACAAAGGTGTCTCTGTGCTCCAGTATATATAGTAAGCTTTTTTGTAAACTTTTCTGGGTTAACTGTAAACCTCAAAGATTTAAAGGAAGATACAAGAAACATTTGTATACCCTCTACCTAGATTCACCAATTGTTTACTTTTTGCTACATTTGTTCTTCCTCCTCACCTGCCTCTCTCTCTCCCTCCCTCCGTCCCTCCTCCCCATCTCTATCCGTGTCTCTCTCTCTCTTTTTCTCTCTACACACATGTGCGTGCTTACACACACACACACACACACTATTATTGCTTAACTGTTTGAAAGTAAATTGCAGACGGCATGACAGTTTACCCCTGAATAATATCCCAGCATATATTTCCTAAGAACAAGGATATTTTCCTACATAACCACTATTACCACACCTAATGAAATTAACATTGATAAAATAATATTATTTAATATGCAGTTCAGACTCAAATATCCCCAGTGTAGATTTTTTTTTCTAGTCAAGGACCATGCATTTTATTTGTTTTAATGGCTTTTTAGTCTAAAATGGGCTCCATGCTTTTGATCCCGTTTAAGTGTTGTTATGACACTGACAGTATTTGAGGAATTGAGGCTAGCAGTCTGAATTTGTTTTTTCATGTTAGATTGAGGTTAAACTTTTTTTGTGTGTGTGGCAAGAAAAATGCATAAATACGTGGTAAGCTTAGAATGCTTGAAGACACTTAGAATGGAAAGTAAAGAGCACTTCTTTTCCTTTGTTTCTGCAGAGTCCTGAACACAAACAGCTTGCTCTGTGACTGCCATTTGAAGTGGTTGCTTCAGTGGCTGGTTGATAATCACTTTGAGCATGCCGTGAATGTGAGCTGTGCACACCCTGAGTGGCTAGCGGGGCAAAGCATCCTGAATGTGGATCTGAAAGATTTTGTCTGTGGTTCGTATTTTTGTTTTAAAATTTTATGTATTACACACTTATTTTAAGAGAATTTTAAAAAACCAGAAGGCTTTCCCATTAGTGTTTATTTTTATTTTGTTGTGTTCTTTCCTAACATTTTTATAGTTGTAATTGTAGGTTAAATTTTATGTTCTTTGAATATATTATAAGCATTTTTTTCCCCTCTATGTATTCTTAAATGATCATTTTTAATGTCAAATAGCATCTTTATGAATGTAGGCCTTTCCTTTTTAGGGGGATTGTTAACCTTAGAATAAATATCCAGTAGTAAGATTCCTTTAAAAAAGTAAGATTTTTTTACATGGTTAAGAATTCATATGCTTGCTCCTCTGAATCACTTATTATTATGAATCTGCAGTTTATTAGCCAGTCCTAAGCCAGTCTTTAGTTAGACATTTGATATATTTGTAACTTTTCACTATTTTAGGTAAAAGTTATGTACATACAAAGTACTTTCAAATAATGTTTTATTGATAGGTATTCCCTGTAAAATATAGTAAGTTCATAATTCATATTTTCTATCTGGGCTCAGAAAGGATAATGGGTATTATGTACTCATTATGTGTGTGTGTGTGTGTGTATGCACACACATACATACAAGGGATAATAGGATTAGAACTCGTCTTGAAATTCTTATATAGGGTTCTCTTTTTTCCAACTCACTTGTAATGTTTAAGAGGGATATTCTGAGCATTAGTGACAGTAAGGGACAGGGACAGTGCTGAACCCTGGAGTCTGACATCCGGTCCAGGCTCAGCTGCTGGCTTCCATGACTTTGAGCAAGTCATCTGACCTTTCTAGGCCCCATTTTTCTCATCTTTAAATGAGGGAATTGGATTCTAGCTTGACAGTCCCTTTCAATATTAATATGCCATTTTGTAAACAGCACACAATTTTGCATTATTTGTTTTAAAATTGAATCTGTAGAAGCAAAAATAAAGAACTTGCTTGGCTTCTCCCACATTTTTTCCCTTAGATGATTTTCTCAAGCCACAGATAAGGACGCATCCTGAAACCACAGTTGCTCTAAGGGGCACGAACGTGACCCTGACGTGCACTGCCGTGAGCAGCAGCGATTCGCCCATGTCCGCCGTGTGGCGCAAAGACAGTGAAATCTTGTATGACGCCGATATTGAGAATTTTGTTCGCTATCAGCACCAGGCTGGAGAAGCTCTGGAATATACTAGTGTCTTACATCTTTTCAGTGTGAATTTCACAGATGAAGGAAAATACCAGTGCATTGTTACTAATCACTTTGGTTCTAATTATTCTCATAAGGCCAAACTGACTGTGAATGGTAAGGAATTATGCTTTCTAATAGTTTTTTAAACTTCTTAACCTGAGAAAATTAGGCTAAACCTGACATTTGATTGAAGGGTGGCGGGGGGAGCTTAATTGTTTTTGTATTTAGGGTTGTGATGATGTATATATAGACTGGTTGTCAGTTTGTCTTTTTATTGACCATTGATTGAGGGGTAAAGGTGAATTTCATGGCCCTAGGAGATAGGTTACTGTTACTGTTATTTATGCTTTCGAAAAAATTCTTTTGAAATTCTCCATTTTTTTCCCCCAGAACCTGAAAACTGATATTTATTCCTGACACTGTTCACAGGGCCTTCCAAAAATTGAGAGTATTTAGGACATTTCTAGGTCCAGCTATCATTATTATTGTCTAAATGTAGTCATACAGAATTGTTTTTGAAATAAATGCTCTTCTTCACTGTGGCTGTAAAAATCTCCCAAGCAGCTTGATTTATTTATTGCTTATTAGATTGAATAACTATAATATTTTAGGCTTTGTGCAACCAAAAAAATGTACTTGTGTCTCGCTTCTGTTTTATGAGCTTTTTCAAGCCATGAATTTTTTTTTATCATAAAGTTGCCTTGAGAGCTTTGAAGATGTTAGTTTGGGAAGCACTCTTTAGTCTTCTTAAGTAAGAGAGTCCTAGTAAATATCAGGTTCTAAAATACGGAGTTCAGAAAGGTTCGTGGCCATCTGCTTTCTGTGTCCCCATCAGGGAGATCAGATAGGTGTGTCATGCATTCTAGACGAGTTAGTCATCACTGTACTCAGGTTTTGAGAGAAGAGATGGCTTCTGAAGCTGTATTTACTATTGGTCCAGAGAGCATGTCGTCTCAAAGAAATGGAGTATTAACAACAGTGGGTAGTGTGTGTGTAAGTGTGTGTGTGTGTGTGTGTGTGTGTGTGTGTGTGTGTGTGTGTGTTTCCTCCCCTAATTTTCTCTTGGTGATCTTTCTTGGAATAGAGATGCCATCTTTTCTGAAAACTCCAATGGATCTAACTATTCGCACTGGCGCCATGGCCAGATTAGAATGTGCTGCAGAGGGGCACCCTGCACCTCAGATTTCCTGGCAGAAAGATGGTGGGACTGACTTTCCTGCGGCTCGAGAAAGACGCATGCACGTGATGCCCGAGGATGATGTCTTCTTCATTGCAAATGTGAAGATAGAAGACATGGGAATCTACAGCTGCATGGCACAAAATATAGCAGGAGGCCTCTCAGCAAATGCCTCGCTTACAGTGTTAGGTATGTTTCCTGCTTTGTGGGTCTCTGCTTTTGTAGGAGCTTTTTATCAGGGATCTTTTCTTGGTCTTAATGGCAGGAAGTGTATGTTTGAAATTTCAGTTGTGATCCTTATTTATATACCTTTATCACCTTATTTTGTCAGTTGATGCAGGGTTATGTCAGCCTAGGATATTAGCAGATCAGGTAACAGAAATCTGGAGAAATGCTGAGGGCAGCCAGAGATCTTTATCACAGGAATTGAAAATTAAAATCTCTTTATTCTGTTATATCTCCATCTGTAAGGTTTCTGCTCATACATGTTTTTTCCTACTGCTAGTAGCGAGTTTGCAGTTGTTTCATACTGCTTCACATATGTTTCACAGAGAACTTCAGATAATTGAACTGTTTTCCCTCCCAGTTCATTAAAAAAAAAAAATTAATGAAAAGAATACCCATCTTCTAGCTAGGTTTTCTGTTTCCCTTCCAGTGTGCTCCTCCTATGCTCTGGTAAATGTGTGACAAGCCTTTTTAAAAAAAAAAAAAAATCAGAATACTTTTCTTCATGGAACTCAAATCTCAGGCAAATTCTACTTTAGTTCTATATTCCTCTAGATGTAAAGATTTCTAAAAGTGTGTTGGTTTGTGTTATTTGCTTATATAATAAAAAATAAGCTTATTGCATTTATACGAAACATTAGAAAAAAGGAAAATCACTAAAACACTTTGTTAAAGATTTTGTCACATTCTTGACTTCTTTACACTCATGTAGTTATGCATACCTACTTATTTCCACTAATACTGTGTATATAACAAGGGTTACTCTGTCATTGGTATCCATAGAATATCATGTGGCTGTGTATTATAATTTGCTTAATCATTTTCCTGCTAGATTTTTAGATTTTTTCCCTTCGTTTTTAAAAGTTACAACTAATTTCATAATAAACATCTTTGTGTTTAAATTTTTGAATTCCTTAGCTTAGGATAGCTTGCCTAAGATAGAATTACTGAGTTAAGATTTAGATTTTTTGAGGTTTTTGCTTTTCTGAAACATTAACTTCTAATCTTCCCAGGAGTATATGAAAGGGCTTATTTCATTATAGCCTCATCATCTAATTCAATAGAACTTAAAGAATAAAACGGCTTAATACAATTTTTTTATACATCTTTCCGTTAGAGACACCCTCATTTATTAGACCCCTGGAGGACAAGACAGTAACCCGAGGGGAAACTGCGGTATTACAGTGCATAGCTGGAGGGAGTCCTGCCCCTCGCCTCAACTGGACCAAAGATGACGGACCACTGCTTGTGACAGAACGGCACTTCTTTGCTGCAGCCAACCAGCTTCTCATCATTGTAGATGCTGGGGTACAAGATGCTGGAAAATATACTTGCATTATGTCTAATACCCTTGGGACAGAACGTGGTCACATTTACCTAAATGTCATTTCATCTCCCAATTGTGACTCTTCCCAGAGTAGCATTGGCCATGAAGATGATGGCTGGACCACAGTTGGCATTGTCATCATTGTCGTGGTCTGCTGTGTTGTGGGCACCTCTTTGATCTGGGTCATTGTTATTTACCACATGAGAAGGAAGAATGAAGACTACAGTATCACGAACACAGGTGAGTGGTACCCAGTTGACACCTCTGGCTTATATGGCTTATACTTGAGTCAAGAACGTAGTATAGGCATTAACTATAAAATGTAAAAAGCAAAGGAACTTTGACACTTCATTTGTGGTAGAAGGAAGAATTCTGTTGAAAGTGTTCTGTTTCCTTGATATAATAGAACATCTCTTAAGACTTTGTAGACAGCTCCCTCAAAACTTTGCTCTTAGAAATACCTCACAGGTGCAACTGTCTTTCCTTAATGCCTAGGCCTCATTTCCTGGTGGGGAGTAGTGGAGCCTGTATGACTGAGATCAGTCTTTCACACCCGTCACCCTGAATTCCTGTGAGAGAAGAGGTCCAGCCAGATAGGTTGTGAGAGTGTGACTATGGACGAGATCTCAGACTTCAGGTTTTGTTTCTTGGTGATACTTTTAAAGTGAAGCTTCGAGAAGAATTCTAGTGAGAAATGGTTTTAGGGGAGAATTCTAAGAGCTGTTAAGTTTTTAGGTACGTAACATTTTTCTGAGTAATAGAATCAAAGTGGAACACATTCGCAAAAGTCTTCTGAGTGTTGGCTTAGATCGCCTGACTTTGTTTTAGAGTTACATACAGATTTCTCTTTCACAGAGGAGCTTAATCTGCCTGCAGACATTCCCAGCTATTTGTCTTCCCAAGGGACACTGTCCGAGCCCCAGGAAGGCTACAGCAACTCTGAGGCAGGCAGTCACCAGCAACTTATGCCTCCTGCCAGTGGATATTTACACAGAGGCACTGATGGTAATGACTTTGTTGCACATGCTTACAGTTTCAGCCTTATGCTCTTACGTTTATTTTTCAGTGTACAGTTTTCCCCTATAACCTGAAGCAATATTTTAAAGTAAGATACTCATTGAAAATGTTTGACCCCATGCAAAATAGAATGAAAATGGTCTAAAGTCTTAACAGAAAACAATCATCTGACAGAAAGGAGAACCTTAAACATGGGATTGAGGGTACATAGCAGAGGCTCCAAACCAAAGCATTACTGGGGGAGGGAGAAGCTCTAGGCACTTTTTTCAGGTGCTTTTATCTAATTCAGGCATGAGCACCCTTCAGACCAGGTCTAGGGGAGATATGTTTCTCCTGCTGACATGTAGATATTTGCTGAAGTTTAAAGGGTGAAGACGAGTCTTACCATTATATTGGAGACCGTCAGAGAGAGATAAAATATTCCCTAATTAAATGAAGTCGGCTGACTTCTCAGCACTGCTTGTCTTGCCTCAGCCCACCCTTCCCACGGGGCTGAGTGATGGAACACAGGGAGATGGATTAAGGAACAGAAGAAATGGGTGTGATTCCTAGTTCTTTCCAGCTCTGGGGTCATGAAGAAGTTACTGAAGATCTGTGCTTTAAATTCCTCGTTTTTAAAATAAAGAAACGATATTTTATATTTTATAAAGCACTTCTCCCAAGAGTCTTACAGAGTTTTTCAACAAATCTGAATAGTACTTTAAGTACTGTACAAATGAAAGATCTATTTCATTTCTTCAGAGGGTTTCTTTAGGCTGGTGTTAACAGAACTTCTCTATTTAATTGCTAAACTGAATTTTATTTTGGCTTTCCATGGAAAGGGTATTTCTAGCTTTTTAGAGAAAAAATCCCATACCTTTTGAAATTTGTAGGAACTGAACACTGCTTTCTGGGTTAAACTAAATTACTTTTAGGTCTTTTCTGGTTCTAACATCTTGTTATAAGTATTAACTCACTCTTTATTTCTCACTGTCTTTTCTCTCATTCAGTTTACAAAGCACATAACATTCCAGGGAGCTTATTATTAAACTTTTACTTCTGCCAACACATAATTGTTGGGCAGGACTCTTGGCCACCACAGCCTTTCTCTAGGGGCACTTCAGCAACTAGTGTTGCTTAACCTTTGACTTGTGAAAGTAATATGGGCTTCATCATAATTCCTTGTTTTCTGCTTTAGTTTGCTTAGCCAAACATGTCTTAATAGCACAGTGTCAGCCTTATTTTGGCTTCCTTTAGTTGAGTATTGCCTTGTTCAAGGCCAGACAAAGATGGTTTAGTGTTGTATTCAAGAGCATGAGCTCTGGAGCCAGAGTGCTGAGTTTGGATTGCGCTCCTCACTTTGGCAGTACATCTTTGGGCAAGTTACTTAACTTCTCTGTGTTGTACTTACCCCATCTGTAAAATAGGGATAATAATAGTACCTGCCTCCCAAGAGTGTTGTGAGGATTAAATTAGTTAATTCACAGAAATGCCTTAAAACTCCACCTGATATATAAAGTAAGTGTTAAATAAATACCAGCTATGATGACAATGATGGTAACTGTTGAAGAAAACCAGTGACCTGCAGAGCTGGTTCTTTAACTGGGGGATGTTTGGATTCTTTCCCATGCTGTCCTTAGGTGGCACTGGTACCCGGGTTATCTGCTCAGATTGTTACGACAATGCCAACATCTACTCCAGGACCCGAGAATACTGTCCGTACACCTATATCGCTGAGGAGGATGTTCTAGATCAGACGCTGTCCAGCCTCATGGTCCAGATGCCCAAAGAGACGTATATGACACATCCTTCCCAAGATGCCCCTACTTTGGAGAGCCTGATACTGTCAACAGATAAAGACATGTCTGCTTTTCCCACCAACCACGAGAGGATGAGTGAGAAGATACTCTCCTCCACACAGATGAGCACTGGTAAAGGGCACAGTGTATTCTGTTTATTTTGTTTTCACGTTCACCTGCTTGCTTTTTTCTTCTGTCATACAGGAGGCACCCTCATTTGACAAAAAGCAATCAAATTGGTATCATGGAGTAACTTAGTTGCTGGTAGCTGGTACAGACTAGAGCCAGAGATTTTAGAGTTTAGAGTTACAAGGGAATCTGCACCTGTGGGATGAAAATAGCTTTTGTGAGAACAAGTTCACACCTCTAAAAATTCAGAAGCCATATAGAAAGAGTTTTTAAAAGTTTCATATAGGTGTTAATTTTTTCTTCCATCTTTATTTAAATGATGGAGATTTGAAATACTAAGGATATAATTTGGGCATACTTTGGTGAAGATTTTTACTGAGAAGGTTTTAAAATGTTTTATTTGGTTGCTGTGTTGTCAGGTAAGTATTAGGTGTCATTATCACTTGGCAGGTGTTTGCCTTTGTCTCTGAGATACTACCATCAGGGCCATCAGTGGGAAAGAAGTTTTGGGATAATGTCCTTGGTCCCACACAGCCCAGGAAAAGGGTCAGTAAAACAAAACAACGACTAGTGACCATTTCTTCCTGCTCATCCAGGCTTTTCATCAGCTGTCAGCCTTCTGTCAGCCTGAAATGGAAGAACACTGGAAATAGGGTGGGTAAGAACTGCAGGTTTAGAGAAAGACAGTATAATAGTACATTTCAGGTATGGGTCTGGCAGGAATAAAGGATCTGACGTGGGACTTTTGAGTTGTGCTGTGTTGTTGAGAGACCAACTCTAAAGATTTTAAAGAGGGCACAGGTCAGAAAAAAGTGTACCGTTACTAAAATTAGTCTCTTCAAAGTTCATTGTCCATGAAAGAAATGCACCAACACCAAATCCATTTTCTCACGAGCTAACCACACAAAATTCTTGAAGTAGACCCCCAAATGCAGTGCATTTCCCCCTAAGTTTGGGGCTATCTTAATTGTTAACCTGGTCTGTAAGTGAGGAAATCAGCAATTGAGAGTGGTGGCACATTGCTCTCTCCGTACCCGGGGTGTGCTAGCTCCTTGCTCCTCAGAGTGGGTCCGTCAGCACCAGCATCACCAGGAGCGTGTCTGAAAGTCTGAAATGCAGATCATGGGTCCCACCTCAGGCCTAGTGAACCAGATGTTTTAACAAGATCCCCAGCTCGTTGCATATTATGCATACTAAAGCTTGAGAAAGCTCGCTGTAGCTTGCCTTTCACTTGGGTTTTTGTTTCATTTCTGAGCATTTATTTCCAGAATGTTTGACCAGCTTTTTCCAAAATGCAACCCCCATGAAGTTAATATAACTCTAGTAAACCATTTTTGGGGAGAAAGCTTGCCACTACAGTAAATAAGGAGAATGAGAAATTCATATTTTTAAAGCAAAAGTACAGATAATCTGATTTAAAAATCACTGCTTTTGGTTATTATTTGTCATTAAAATTATTGGCAAGCTGGAAGCAGGAGGGAAATGGTTGTTTATTTTTAAGACAGTTTTTTTTTAATCATAGGTATTTGTTATTTACAAATGTAATGGCTGCTCTGAATCAGTTTTTATCTATGTGTCATGCAACTTTTTATTACAGTATGGATACTATTTGTCTCTTTTAGTCTATTTCCATGTGTCTAAAGAAATTTCAAATTTTTGTAGCTGCAAAACCACTAAGTAGATGACACATAGCATGGATTCAGTAAATGATTGGTTAAGTTGTTGATAAAGGAGTTTGAAAGACTATAGTTCTAGTTGTTCTTTTCTGTTTTTAGTCATTGCTAACAAGATGGCAAGTATATGTTTGATCTCAGTGTGCTTATTCAGGAATATGGGGCATCTTTATTTCTTAGAGGATTTGAGTAAAAGAAAATTAAACGAGAAAATTAATTTTGAAATTGTGCTCACCACTGATAACTCTTGTCTTTAATTCTCAGAAACATTGCAGCGGCCTCTGTGGAACACAAGCAAAGAACTAGGCTTGACTCACCCTCCGTTTTCCCAGCAGCCAGTCCTGGAGTCACCACGACTCCATCAAAACAAGTGCCTGGCGGAGAGTGGTCCAGACCCTGCCACTTCCCCCATGCCCTGTCGAAAGTTACCCGACCATGCTTTTGATTTTAGTAGGACTCGGAATATTCAAGATGGTAGTGAGGGCACATGAAACTCACTTCAGGACGAAAGCTGGGCAAAGACCCCAATTAATTTTGTATTCACTACCTCAGAGTTCAGAAGAACCCCCAGGGTCAGCGTTTGCTTTACTCTTTGTCTGCATTTACATCTGACCACACCACGGCGGGCCAGGCATTTGTTTGGGCTTATACCTGACAAGGGTAACAGCTGACGGAATAGGTACGTCCAGTGAAAAGCGTGCGGCAGGGGCGGAGGAGGATATAGGAAGGACCATGTGCTTCCCGCTGGCTGCACGGGGATATGCCCAGGTGCGCCTTGCATATTAGGGAGAGTCTCGCTGCTTAAGGAGTTGGTTGTCTCCACCCGCAGAGTGGTTCTGAGAAGACATCATGTTCTCTTTGCCTTCCAAAGAACAAAAAATAACTTTGGAGTTCTCTGGGAAATGTTCCTGGGATTCATTGGTTTTTAGCATATGGCTGAGACTCGGGTTTTGATATTCAAGGCCTTTGACAAGAATCCTAGGTTTGACCACTGTTACCAGGTCAAGGGGTTTTGTATTCTTGTGAATCTTTTTTTTATTGGAGGTTGGGGGGTGGGTGGGAGAGGGTTCCTGATCACCTAGGGCTCTCATTGTAAATTTATGTACATTTATAAATAATTTTTGTATTCATTGACCATATGTGTTGGCCGAAATGTAAATATTTTTGATATGCCAAAAGTATATATAATACCCAGTTATTATATTGACAGTAGCTTCTTAGACCGCAGACAGATTTTGTATATCTTGGTTTAGTGAATTTAAAGACTGTTGAAAGTTTTAAAAATGTATTTGGTAAGAAATATATATATATATATTAGAGGCAGGCTACCTAATGATTGCGTACACACAAACACAGTCTTGGTGTAATTAACCACTTCCTTCATACCTAAAGGTTCATACGTCTAATCATTTGTTATCTGTTTACAAGTATCAGGTAGTATTTACCTTTCTAGCATAAAAAGGCTCTTTTGAAAGATTAGCAATCTTCTCATAGCCATATGCACATAGATAAAGGAAAACTTGTTTGGGGAGTTATCTTCTTTCAACAGAGTACTTAGTTAATAAGAAAACCAAAGATTGCTTTTTTCTTTCATTCTTTTTTTTTTTTTTTTTATAATGTCTCTTCTACCAGTGCACAGTGTATCTTAAGAAGGAGAGAGGGCTTTTGGGAGTAGAAGAATGTGCATAAATTCTATAAGGCTTTGGAGTGGTTCTTGTTTTGTACAAGTGATTATTTAAGCCAGAAAGTTGTCCTGAATTCCCGATAGCAAAAAGCTTTATGCAAACAAAGGACTCAACACTAGTGGAATGTAATGAATTAAAAGTTCTTTCATTGTGCTTTCAGATTTCCTTACAAAGGCTGTCAGATTCTGTCTTCTAATCTAGTAAGTACTAGTTATGTACTAGACGACTTTAATCACTTAAATGAAAATATCTATTTCTAAGGCATTGTTCATTTCAAAGGTTCTAAACACATAATTTCTCAGCTTTTTGTTGGAAAGTTTAGCTGAATTTCATACTAGTTTTCAGTCCTAAATTGTTCTCCAATAGACAGCAGCACTTCTTCATCCGTTTTGTACCACTATGCCTTTCTCTTTTTCCTTTTTAAACTGTCAGCTTCTGTTCATTTTCCCTTCGAACTTCTTGAATATCACTGTTCTCCTGTCTCTGATTCCTCTTCTTACAAGGTGGCAGTATCATTTGTGCTGTCTTAGAATCAAGAGACCTGGTTTATTCCTGGCTCTGCTACTTCCTGGTCATATAATCAAGGGCAAGTCCCTTTGCTCCTCTACCTGATTTTCTCATTTATGAAACGAGGGCATTTTGCTAGATGCTCTAAAGCCCTTTCCAGCCATACCATTCTAGGAATCCGTGATTCCTCCGGGGACCAAGGAGGACTACGCTACTCTAATGACAAGCTGCCTTCATGCAGTGTTTGATAGAGTGGATCAAGAGTGATGCTGCTTCCTCTGACTTGAGCCAGATTTATTTCCTCCACCGGGAGTCACGGTGTGGGAAAGACTCCTGAGAAGAAATGTTCTGCTTCTGCACGGTATCAGTAGACACAGACTCTTTACTCCACTGAAAGCCACCCGCTGCGCTCGAGACCCACAGGTCTGAACGCTCGTGTTGCAGTGCAGCAGAGCACCCGAATCAGCGGGAGCTGCTGCCACAGCCCGTCAGTTGTAACATTTGTGGCTCACCTTTCTGATGGATTCGAGGGCATCCCTGTAATTACAATACTCTCGCTCAATGTCTGATAGACTTTCCTGAGTGAAAACGGTGGAGTCAGAGCTAGACTGCAAGTGAGCATCAGCTGCTACGTGTGAGAGGACCAACCAGGCTGCGAACCAGCGCTGTGGAACACTTGGAACACGTGAGTGCTGCCTCTGCTCAGCGGCGGTCGTTCTGCTGCCAGCCGTGTCAGAGTCGGTCCCCATGGCCGGGGTCTCCATCATGTCAGCTCAGATGGGTGAGACGTCTACATAGCTAAAAAACTTGACCAGAAAACTAGTTGGGAATTTGTTTAACTGTGAATAGCCTACCCCTGATCTTAAAAAATAATAAATTTAATAACTCCTAACCTTAGGAGGAATTCCTGGAACTTTTCACTGTTGCACATGTTTTTGACTAAGCAGTTACTTAACCCTGTACCAGGATTGGTGGCTGATCAGCATAACATTTGCCTGGCGCTAATTTAATCAAAGATGTTGGGAAGCAGGACAGACTAAAATGCGGAGGGAACTGCTCTGCCCTGCCCCCCAGATACCACTTCCTGTCAGGAGGGACGGGTAAATTCTCATTTGTCTGTGCCCCTCCGAGGCTGATTCTTTAGGTCTACCAGGAAGAACTCGCATGATCCTTGAACTGCAAGCCTTCCTGGCCCAGGGCCTCTTCCTAAGCCATTGGCTTTTTGTCACTCAGCAGCTTCTAAAATGCTTTCCCTGGTATGCAAGGTACTGTACAGGATAGGAGACAGCGGCAGCCCGGCCCAGGGTGCTCTTCCCTCCGCTGTGCCACCTACAGGTGCTTTTAGTGTGTATTTTTCTTAAGATGACGTTTAAAAACAGCTTTCACGTTGCCCACTGGGGGGTCGTAAAAGGAACGTTAAGATGTCAAGCAACTTAGACTCTCTTACCTATTTCCTAAGAAAAGGGAGATATGATAAAAGTCTGTCTTTACTTAAAGGGTTGTCATGAAATAAGGGTGATTCACTCTTTTTATTCAAGAGGACAGGGGTCATAGCAGTGGGGCAGGAATTGCAGGGAGGCACAGTATATACACTTGCCAAAAATTCTCTGTAAGCTAATTAACAGATTTGTCTGGATTGGAATCAGCTTTTTGTCGAAAAAGTATGGAAGTTACTCTTGTGAATAGCATTGAAGAAATTTATGCTTGAGTTGGAATATGGGCAAGGTGACTTTTAGGTCGCTATCTGTTTTATCATTGGAAATCTCCACAAGCAATTTGACATTCTTAAAAATTAATCCTTCAGAATTTTTTATATACAATAAATATAGAACGCTTAAGACTTCTTTTTTTTAAACTAAGGAATTTTGGGTTTTGGTCAACAAAAAGAGTCTGTTCTGTATTAATGGCTGAAAACTCTGGGCTTACTCTTCTATAACTAGTTATTAACAAATGGCATTACCATAATAAAATTTTTAAAGCTTATAATATATTATAACCTTCCCTTTTACTCATTAGTTTTTATTCCTTCTAATCAGTGGTACTCCATTTTGAATGAGGTTGGAATTGCGGTGTTTAGTTTTATACCAAGTATTTTACCCAAATGTGTTATGGCCTTTTCTAATCATTTGAATATCTACAAAAATGCCAAGAGAGTAACAGAGAAACAGAAGTAAATTTGCTACATCTTCCATTTCAGATTTTGCTTCTTGATGCAGATTACAAGGGTAATTGTGAAATAGTTGGTTGGACCTTAAAGGTCGAGCTAAGATTTTTTTGGCAATTTGCAAGTAATATTTTGTTTTTCTATTACATGGTCTCTTTCCCAGTTAAGTTTGGCAAATATATTTCCCTCCTGCTGCTTCTGATTTATAACTTCTTTGTTTGGAGTACAGTCTAAACCAACATCAGTTAGCCTTAATTTTCTTTCTGTTTTGGATAACTGCCTCATTCGTTGCAAAAATAACAAGTTTAGACTTGAGAAATATATTACAAGCTGCTCTTACCACCTGAAAGCCCATGAATCACCTGAAGTTTTTGTGGGTACTATGGGCGTGTGTGTGTGTGTGTGTGTGTGTGTGTGTGTGTGTGTGTTTGGAGTAATACTTGGACCTGCTCCCTCAAGGTTGTGTGTTGAGTGTTAATTTTTTTTAGCAGTTCTAGTAATCTCCAGTGTGAGGGGTGAAGGTGAAAAACAGTTTGATTTGAGGCGGTTTTCAGATGTAAGAAGTTATCAGCTGAAACTGTCTTGAAAGAGAAATTGATCATCAGGCGGTCAGTCTTGGACTGTTTCTTGTCTACTTAAAGTGGCCTCTTGAACACAGAGAGACCGTTTCCACCTTCTGCACCCCAGCCCCTCCCCCATCAGCATGTCAGCCTGAGTAGCCCTGGTACTCGACGTACCTGAAGGGAGTTGTAAGCCAAGTTGCTCAGTGCGGCCCTTTCCGGTATCTATTTATATTTTCTCACACATGAGAATGTATATTTTATAAAGCATGTGTTTGTCTACTTGTTTGTCTACTGTAATATGTCTTCAATAAAGTTAAAATACATTATGGTTTTCTGGTCTTTTTGCCTCAAGTTAGGAATGAAATGGTGCATTTTTAAGTTTGTGGGGGGTTTTTGAGAGGGTCTCCAAATAGTTGTGCAAGTTAAAATGGGAAAAGTTGCCCTTCTCTAGTTCCTGCTGTATTTAAGGGTCACTGCCTGGAACATGCCAGGTGCCCCGTGGGCTGGCATGGGGTGTGCCCCTCTGCTCCCCTTACCATGACCTGGCGAGGTGGAAACAAATGGACGTAATCTTTCTTTAGAAAACGAGTGCTTTTTGCACAGGGAAGAGTTTGCTAATTTGGTAAATCTCTGATTAACAAATATTTGAAGAATCAGTGTTCTGGTCAGCTTTCTCTTTGTACCTGTTCAGGGCCGTTTCCTTTGAGATGGTCAGTTCTTTAAGGGCCGGACTCAGAATTCTGATGCCATTGTGTACTTCTGTGCTGCTGAGTCTCAACACTCAAGATGTAAACTGGGCAGATCGTTTTAATCTCCACTTTTTGTAGTTAAGGACACGGGCCTGGCAACATCACTTAACACAGTATCAAAGAGTTTTTAGGCAGTAAAGCCAGGACTTGAATCCAGATTTTCTGACTCATATTCAGGATTTTTTCCATTGTGATACCTTCCAGTTCTGAACAGTGTCTGTCTAGTCTTATACATTTGAATAAAAAAGCCCTTTTCAATATGGTGACAGTTTGGACTAAAATGTACACCGGAAGCTGATATTTATTCCTGATAGAACAGACTATCATTTCTTTAAGGGTGGGCTGAAGGAAAATGCTTCCTGTGCTTTTTGTTCTGGAGTGTGATGTACTAGGGCCCAAGCAGCAGCATCCTACTGAGTTGTGACAGGTTTTTAAACCTTCGAGACCTATTTAGAAGCTTGTAACCTGGCACTTAAGCCCTCCCTGCTGCAGGACTGGTTGCCATGGACCAATACTTTTGTAAAATTCAATAAGAATGAATTTCTAGAGCAAAATATAAGCAGAAAATTTTTGTTAAAGATTTAATAGATATGAAATGACTGTCAAACTGCTGTTTCAAAATGGTTTTACATTTTATTAATTTCAAGTATTCGGTACATTGGTTAGACATTTATATAGTTTATGAAATGATCCCCTTAATTGCTCTTTCTCTTCTCTGGCTCTATACAACCATTACTGCTGACTGCATTCCCTATGCCGTGCTTCCCATCCCCATGACCTTCTGTCAACTAATTTGTACTCCTTTAACCCTTCACTCCTTCCTCCCAGCCCGCCATGCCCCCTCTGGCCGTCACCTCCCCGATTATCTTCTATATTCGTCTTCTATGTTTGTGAGTCTGTTTTTGATCAGTTTGTTCTTTTTGTTTTTTAGATTCTGCATATAAGTGAAATCATGTGGTATTTATCTTTCTCTGTCATATTTCACTCAGGAATAACTTTTAGTGGAACCAGGAGTTGAAATTATGCGCTATAATTCTAGAGCATGCGTTCTTTCCCTCTACTTTCTCATTTAGTCTTTGTTACAGTCTGAATTCTGTGCCCCCAAAATTCATATGTCGAAGCCCTAATCTCCAGAACCTCAGAATGTAACTAGATAAGGTCTTTCAAAGGTAAATGAAATTAAAATGCGGTCTTTAGGGAGGGCCCCAATCCAGCGTGACTGGTGTCCTTAGAAAAACGGGAGTCGAGACATCAGCTGTGCCTGCGCACAGAGGAAGGACCACGTGAGGACACGAAAGGCAGCCATCCCAGGCCCAAACGAGAGGCCTCGGAAGAAAACAGACCTGCGACATCAAGCCCCCAGAACTGTGAGAAAAGCGAATGTCTGCTGTTTACGCCCCCTGGTCTGTGGTACTCTGTTATGGCAGCCCGAGGAGACTAATAGCAGTCTTCGAGAATTCAGCCAGGTTGGTACAATTTTCATACGACTCAGGCTGTGTGATTTACCTAAGGTCACACGCTCCAAAGCCCTGCTTTTTCTCCCGAGCCATGCTGTCCTGTGTTGCAGTCAGTGCTTTATATACAGAAAAGCACCGTAGAGAAGCGAAGTGAAACTGACGAACACCGGCTGGCCTGCTGGCGGTTCCGGCAGCTCTGCAACATTCCCATCCGCACAGAGATTCAAATGAAAGTCGGCTGCAGCACAGATGCTTGCCAGAAAGCAAGAATCTGACACGTGTTTAAAAAACTGACACGTGTTTACGGCATTACCGATTGTAAGTTGAGTGCATCTGGGAACAAAGAAGTGAGGTATTTGGAGCATTCAAGACTAAGTGCATTTAAGTTTTAATTTTATTCCCTCCCAAAAAGAAACCAGGTTTTTAAATCAATAAGTAGAATCCCATATGTGGAATGACTGACAGTTCTTGAGTTACATGCCAGATCAGGTAGTTTAATTTTGTGTCTTTTTAAAATCCTCCAATGTGAAGACCTGTCTCAGACAATAGGCATACGATTATGGTAGGCATTGATAGAGCTTAGCTCGAGTTATTTATTCTTCTGCGCAAGCTCTAGAGACAAGTGCAGGGTGTCTGTTCCATGCTAGAAACAGCTAGGACAGAGGACAAATGGAATTGCCTTTGAACAGTGAATTCCTGCTGCTTCCAGAGCATGGCGCCTGGGGTGGTTCAGGGACTACACGTATGCCCTCACGGAAAAGGCCCTTAACAGTTAAGATTCCAGTGTGTAATGCTGAGAACTTTGGACATGTGGAGAATCATAAAATCACAATAAATTGCAGATTTTGGGGAAAAACAATGCATCGTGTTGGCAGGAGTTTCGCCTCCTGGGCCTCACTCCTCAGGTACCAGCTTTCTCTCTCACTTTTTCTAGACCTTAGTTGCTTGTTTCACCTGCCAAATGTGTGCATTTCCTGAAGGTCTCTGGAGGGCAGAAGACAGACTTAGGAAGGTAAGAAGCTTGGAAACTACCTCTGTCCTCCCCTGTCGAAAGTCTAAGCATTTCTCCCTTTGGGCAACCTTAATTTAGAAAAGGCCCTAAGAACTGGCCGGTACATCACTTTCCTCACTCCAGGGAAGGGATCTTGTAGAAGGAAATCCTAGTTTACAGAGATGACCGGTTCATTTTACCCAGAAGTCCTTTCTTGTGTCTAAGGTTTTGCAGATGCAAGACTTGCCAGTGAAATGGTTGAGGTGGTGGAAGAATTTAAGAATGGCATAGAATTTTCTTCTGTAGCTCTAGAAGGCACGGTATGGCTTTTAGAACACCTTTGATTTGGGAAGCCTGCTATATTTTTTCTGTCTCCACTAAACCTCCAGTCCTCAAGGTTTCCTGCCTTATTGCTGTCCTCCTCTTCCCCCAACCCCAAGGAAGAGAGTTTTGGCAGGAGAAGCAAGAAACTAAGTTCTCAAGTCCCCAGTCTGCCTCCGTGGTGGAAATCCCCTTTTGCAGCTAGCTTGGGGGCTGCAGTTTTGTGCTGGGATGGCTGGCCTCTGGTGTATTATTCCCTGTGCTCAGCCAAAATTTAATTTGCGTTTCCCTGGGCCCTGCATTTACCATATGGTCATTAAAGTCAGTAGTTCAGAGCACCGCCTTTGAAACAGCTGGATTCCACATCTACCTTCACCTCCTAAGTTGTGGAACTTAAGCCAATTCCTTAGGTGCTCTGTGCCTCATTCTCCTTATCTGTAAAGTGAAAATAAACATGTCTATTTTATATGGTTGTTGAGAGGATTAGACGTGCTAATGCATATATAGTACTAAGCGCAGAGGCCAGCACAGCCAGAACAGCGCTGGATAAATTTTGGCTGCTACCAGGTATTGTTAAAGGCACTCAGAGTGGGGCATTGCTTTCCTCTGCCACCTCCCCTCCCTCCCCCTTGCCTCCAGCTCCCTTCCCCTCTCCTCCCCTCCCATCACCTCCACTCCCCTGTCCAGAGCAGCTCAAGAGGGGAATGGCAGCAGCTTCCCCAAGGTCATTTTAGGAGTGGCCCTGTTGATTTTTGTTCCAAGTTGGATTTTATTTAGAAACAAGAGACAATCTCCTGAAACTGTGATTAAATGAAATGTGCCCTCAGCTAGGAGTCAGTGGGACTGGGATTCCGACCAGCTCTGCCACTCATGACCATTGATCTTGGGGAGTCGTTTGACTGCTAGGTCTTGAAGTCCTCTGCCAGGAGAGCAGTCGGACTGTCATCAAATACTCTGAGAGGCCCCTCCAGCTGTGAATTACTGTGGTTTGTCCAGGCACAGAGAGCTGTCCTCACTGCTGTCCCCATTGTGTCTTTGTTTCTTCCTGTTAAGTGGTTCTTAACACTCCCAGGAGGAACTCACTCTATCAGAAGAAGAATTACAAACACTTGCATGGGATTTTAAAGGGTACAAATATCATGTTTGGCTTAAATGAAAGGAATCCAGTAGGAAACAAAGTCAGTAGAATTATTTCAGTTTAATTGAGAAACTTTGGGCTCTCAAAATGAATCGTAAGAACTGACCTCCGTGGAACATTGTTCCTGAATGGGGTCATCCTAGGTCCACAAATTCCGCCTTATAGTGGTTACGGTTCCTTACAGGGTAGTAATGATTGTGTAAAGATTCTTGCAACAATCTGTAGAAAACAATTGCTTTTCAGAATATTCTTTTAGTACTTTCTATGTTGGTTTCATGCCCAGAGAGAGGTGGCATCAGAAAAGCTGGAACACTTGAGTTCAGATCTTGGCTACTTCGCATACAGGGAAATTACTCAATTTCTTGTGGCTTCCTTTTCCTTCTCTGCAAGACAGCAGTGCTGATGATACTCACCTCACGATAGCACATCAAGATAGCTGTGAGAATCAAGTGGAATTGTTTTTACTGGGGAGAAGCAAACACTTCCGTTTTAGTAAATCTAACTTATTTGGGAGTGTGTGTAAAGGAAATGGAAGCTTCACTTCCTCTGGGCCCTTCGGCCAGTCACCGGACTGTACCTTATCCACGAGAAACAGTTGTAACTTTTAAATAGACTCAAACATCATTCTAGTTTTCCCAAGGCTCCTCAGGGTTTTACTCCAGCCCCTGGTTTGAAGAGAGACCAGCAGCCACTTGCAGGCAAAGACATGGTGTCGCCCCTGTGGGCACTCCCTGGATACTGCACACAGCGCTACCCCCAGGCAGCGTGAACTAGGACCCTTGGATGGGCAGTATCTTGTTTTACAATGATACGTAACAATTCAATAAGCCTAGTAGTAGGACGCTAGATTGCTGGTCTGGCAAAGAACCAAACAGGAAAACCTAAAGTAAGAGGATTTGAAAAACTCCTTGCTCAGTTTGGGAGCTTGGCTTACTTTTCTTGATACTCTGCTACCATCTGGCTTGGATTTTCTTCAGGCAAAAATAACTCCATGTCGATTTTGAACTATTGGTGTGTCTTTGAGGCCTTTGTAAACTCATCCAGCTACTTCTGAATAAGTGGCCCATGATAAATGTGGGTTCATGCTCAGTGGAGGGCAGCCAGTTCCAGAAACGAAAGCAGAAACAGCAAATGCCCCCCACCCCAAAGGAAGGCTTAGCCACTGAAACATCGCTTTCCCAGGCTAGCCAGAGACTGAACTTTGGGGTAGGAGAAGAGCAGATGGGTTGGGGTCTGGCTGCATGGCAAACTGGAAGGTTTCCTTGGCATGTTTGCTTGTCAGATCTGGATCTTAGAATATGTGAAAAACAGTGACATTCTCACTCTGGTCCCTGGATGTGGAGGAAATCCTGTCCCAGTGAGGAGCTGAGATATTTCACCCTCCGCCATCTCATCAGCAGACGACAGGGCAGAGGTGAAGGGACCAGTGGGTCCTCTGAAGGGTCCTCTGCCTTTTGCTTGCCTTTCAGTCCTTTGAACATCTCTTTTCCTTTCTTTTTTCCCTCCCAAGACCAAATCATAAAACATACCTACACATTCGTTTGAGCTAGAACTGGCCTCTAGGTGGCGCTTTAGCACAGAGAATGGCAGTGCTGGCGTCACCTCGGGCCACCATTTCTCAGGAACATCATTATGTAAGGGGACTCGCAGAAATCCGGCTTCTTGGGCTGCACAATAGAGGAAAGACCTGGCCTTTGTCACTTTTTGAGCCGAGACACTGAATAGGTCGGGTCAGTTCAGGGCTGCAAAAGCACCTATTCCCAGGGCAGGTTTAGGTTCCTGCTGTGACAGAGCCCAGGGCAGCGAGGTTTGGGATTGACCTGCTGAGGGAGCGAGCCCAGAGCTTCAGGCTTTGTCCTCGTGTCCAGGAGGCCTCACCCAGGCTCACAGCCCCAGACGGAGCACTTGGCTTGGCCACCTGCCCGGACAGCACAAACGTCTGCACACATGGCAGACAGAATCCCTCCCCCTCCCTACACACCTCATTCTCACCTTCTGCTATTTACAAAGCACTTCCCCTGTGTGATCTCATTTGCTGCTCATAAACTCCCAGGGGGAGGAGGGACAGGGTGGGGCCTTCCCTTGCTCTGGGAGCACTGCGGGGACACCGTGCGTTGCGTTGTAAAGCTCACACTCCTCCTCTGTCTCTACCAGCAAATTTGCGAGTTCCCTTGGGGCAGCGACAGAAGTCACCTTAGTAGTTGCAGGGCTTAGCACACGGTGCCTGGTCAGGAGGAGGTGCTCAAAATTGTTTATTGAATGAGTAAATATTTACAGATGAAAACATTGAATCAAGGGACAGAGGGTGGTAGAGTCCAGACTAGAAGTTAGAGCTGCACTGGGAACTAATCATGTCATGTGCTTTTCCAGTCAAAGTGCCGCTTGCTGACCCATAGAGGGACCCATGCAGATCCGTCTCCACATCTGGCACTGGAGAACGTAAACATCGTAAACATCGTACTTTGGGTCAAGCGCTGGGGCCCCAGTCTGCTGTCTGTCACGGGAAACTAGGAGATGTGGCTCTGGGGCAAGTGGCTGGTCTCTATGGGCCTACCTTAAAAATATGGCGGGCGGGGTGGAGGGGGCAGTGGTTGGCACTCTGAACCTCCATCCATCAGAAGCCTCCATCTTTAACTGATAGAATGTCTTAGGGTAAAAAGCCCCATCCACTGCACTTCAATCCAAGGTTTTAGCACTTTCTTTGTTGTTTAAATGTACATATTTCAGGTGGCCTAGGTCTCTGCCCTGAAACTCCATGGGTTCTAATCCCAGCTGAACCACTTCCTAGCTTCTGGCCTTGGGCAAGTCAGTTAACCTCTTTGTGCCTCTGTTTCTCATCTTCTGAATGATGATAAAAGTGTTTAACACATTATTGTGGGGATTTAGGGAGTTAACATATATAAGACAAAGCAGTTCCTGGCAATAAGCAAAGGCTAGGAGGCGTTCTTATACCTCTTTATAACGTCCTAGATTTGAGAACTGGTTTGCGTTCATCCTATGGGGGCTTTCATGATCTTGAATTTCCTGACATTCCTGCATTTTAGCTGCCAGGCTGTCAGTTTTCTCCAAACTCGGTTATAGCTCTTTTGAGGTCTGAATAAGAGAGGAAGCAACTTGAAATGCGTTTTTCTGCTGATCAGAGCAGAGGCATTGTCTTAATAGCAGCCTTCTCCTGTGGCTCCAGTTAGAGTTCCAGGGCTTTCTTCTTTATAGCTGTGCTCACCACACGGCATATAGTAGGTGTTCAATAAATGTTTATGGTGGACTGGAAGAAAGATAGGGTACAGAGGATAACATTAGTACAGAGCAGTTTATATGTGCGAGGTCCCTATGGAATTCACACTTGTCCTCTAAGACCTACTGACTAAGCATGAAAATCACCAAGGAAATGTGATCACCTAGGAGGAGGAGGAGGGGAAGGAGAGAGAAGAAACTGGAGCAGCCTGTTATCTGACCGAAGATGCTGGTCTTTGGTTCCATTGCGCATGGTTCCATCGGCTTGGGCCAGGTGAAAACCTTGCTGCTGCCTGGGGACATCAAGGCCATCTTTTGTGGCCATCTGCCCCAGAGACTCATCTTTCTAGATGGAGTTTGTCATTTGTTCGGTAGCCTCTCAGGTGTTCTTTATGGCTGAGACCAGCTAGCTTACCAGATACTCCCGTGGGTGTTAGCCAGAGAAAGAGATGGGGGGTGGACAACACTCCAGGTCAGTTCTTAGTGGAAGCTTCTCTGACTTTAGCAGTCTTATTCCACTTCTCCTGCCAAATTAGTCTTCTAATAGATCCTCACCCACAACCCAGATCCTCCAGTCTGCAAGGCTTGGAGTAGATAGGATGTAACTAGAGACTACCCTAGTCTAAGGTTCCAGTAGAGAGTTGAAATTGAAACTCAAGAGTTTCCTAGTAAACACATTCACTATTTAACCAGCTAGGTCGTTGATGGTCAATAGGACTGTCTCCACTGGCATGCCAGCTCTGATTGATGGATAACGCCTGTCTGGGGGATTGTGTTGAGCCGGATTCTGAATCAACATGTCATATCTGGGACTTAGAAGCAAGGTCTGTAATCAGTCAACATTGTCTGTCACAGAGGCAGGAAAGGGGAGTAGCCCCAGGAGAGGTAGGTATTTACCTGCTTGAGTTGCTAATGAGAAGAGGAGGCTGTTTATTTGGAAGCTGGGAAGCAAAGATGGTCGAATGGTCAACTTATTTAAGTAGATCAGGATGGACCTTGAACAGTTCTACTCTTGGGGAAATGTGGTACTAGCTTAGGAAGGCAGGCAAAGAGGAATAAGGGCAGGGGCAGAGTCGCCTCTGTAGAATCTTGACAGTTCTACAGCCAGATGAAGAGAGAGCAGGTGTAAGAACCTTAGGTGAGTTTTTGAGTTGGAGCTCAAGACCGATGCAGATCCCAGAATAGAGAGTTAAGCCATTGGCAAGCAGATGGAAGAGCATAGTGTTTCCCTAGCTGAGGTCCATGGATCGCATAGTTTCCATGAGATGTTTTAGGTATTTTGCCATTAAAAATAGGCAGTGGTGGGGAGAGGGAATTTTATGGTATTCAAGTTTGGGAAGCTCTCTCTCAAAAAAAAAAAACTCAAGAAAGTTAACTGTAGCCCAAGGTGGCTTTTTGCCGGTGGGGGTCATGGGAGAGAAAGGTAATAAGCTATGAAGCAAAATGTAGGTTGGTTTCAGCTCTAAAATGACAGGCTGAAAATTTGGGTTTTGATGGAGAGATGTGGAAGGTTGTGGGCTGGAGACCATGAAGAAAAGATTGAAGAGAGGACAGACTGGAGGGCAAGAGATTAGATAGGAAGTTGTCATATGGCCCAAACAAGAGGTATGAACAGCTTAAACTAGGGTTGTCGCAATGGGTATAAAGAGAGAGGGCCAAGGTCAAGAGCCATGTCACTGGTAATATCGTGAGGACCAGGCCGACTTCACGTGGCACTCAAGTTCACGAGGGGCTGTGCTGGAGGGCACTGGCCAGCCCTTCTCTGCAAACCGAAGAGCCAGTCCTGCAGAGCAGGAGGTGGATTGCTGGGACGGAGTGTCTGGTTACACGGAAAGTATAACTTCCTACCTCCAGGGATGAGTGAGCCCTGGAAGAGCACCGAGGGCGCTGGCATCGTTCTCCTGGAGCTCTCACAGGCGAGCGACCTTCTGCCCTGGACCAGCAAGGCACAGGACTGCTCCAAGCCCCTGTCTGCTCCGTGAGCCTAATTCACCTTAGCATTACTTAGGAGGGGGCCTTAGAGCTCATCTAGTCAGTGGCTTTTAAACCTGACTGAACGTCAAGAGTCACCAAGGAGCTCATTAAAATACAGAATAATACTCCATTGTATTCATATACCCTATTTTATTGACTCATTTATCACTTTCTAGACGTTTGAGTTGTTTCCGCTTTGGGGCTATTACGAAGAAGGCTGCTATGTGTACAAGGTTTTGCATGGTCATATGTTACCATCTCTCTTAAGTATATACCTAGGAGTGGAATTGCTGTGCCATGTGGTGTGACTGGGCGTCTTGATTGCAAGCAACAGAAACTTCCCTTGACCCTCCGGAGCAAAGAAGAAACTATCGGCAGGCTAGTGGGGGCTTCCAGAATCCATGAGGTAGAGGCTGAAGCTCTGGGCCTGGAAAATGGAACCTGAGCCACAGGTAGGTCAGGGTCAGTGGCCAGATAAGGGAGCCACAGGCAGGGCCACCCATGGAAACGCTTGGCCCTGAGCCCCACTGCGGCCTGCTTTTCTGGCTCTCACCCATTATTCAGAGTCCAGGCAGGAGCCCTGAGCTGGTGAAGCATGTGTGTCGACCCAATCCAACCAGCTCGGCCGGAGAGAGGAATGACTGTTCACTTCAGCCCCCCTAGAGTAAGGGAGGCATTATGCTGTGGGCAGTTTCCCTAAAGGGAAATTAAGGCGATGATATGAAGGTGGAGCTGCAGGGAATGATGAACACCCCCAAAAGACAAACATCTACTGCAGGGAGAAAGGCCAGGCCTGCTGGAGTAGCGGAACCTGGGGTAGGAAGGGCCGGCGGAATGAAACACGATGGAGGAGGAGGCGGGGAGAGCAGGTGAGGGAGGTTGAGCCGTAGGGTACCGCCGTGGGCTCCAGACCGACCCGAAGGGGGTAAGGATTCTCCGCCACTCCATTTCTCCCCATCTCTACGTTTCCTCCATTCTTTCTCTGGCTTCTGTTGGCAAAATTGTAAGGACACTAAAAGTTATACACAGCCATATTGGAAGTATCGCTAGGATGCAAACTCCACGAGAACAAGAGACAAATATGAGTTTTTCCCCATAGTGGCCTCAGGGCTTAGAACAGTGCCTGGCGCAGAGTAGATGCTCAGTAAATACTTGTGAAAATCCTGAGTGAACATGGGCAAAAAGTAGTTGAGAATAAAGAATTCCATACCATATATAGATTGAATTATTGTTCCCTGTTTTTCACTTTCTCCTAAAAATGTCCTTTGCCAGCGACTTTGCAGTTCCTTCTCCCAGAGCAGGTAAAGAATATCTCCTGCACCACTGGGCATGGCCATGTGATTTGCCTTGACCAATGGAGTTGGTAGACACGAAGCCAGCAAAGCTTAACTATGCTTTTGCAATTTAGTTGGCCCCATGTACTTCATCTACCTTGAGAATCTGGGTAGCCACTGAGTAGCCACCGGTCCCGGAAAAATGAGATGGTTCATGGAGCCAACCTGAACCCAATCTGCAGCTGGAGCCAGATGCAATGGGTTCCAAGAGAGCCACAGCTGATGCATAGACCCATGAGCGAAAAAAGTAAACGTGTCAATGTATAAGTGACTTTGGAGTCAGATCCAGTTTGAATTCCAGCCTATTAATGCTGTTGTCTTGTTACTTTACGTCCCTGCGTGTGTTTAGGGGGTAACGCCGACGCTGTAGAGCTGTGAGGGCGGATGCAGCTGCAGAGCCTTGCACACAGCAGGCTTGGTAGACGCTGGCTGCCCATGAACAGCCACACTCCCTTCCTCATACAGTCTCAGTTTTTAATTAGGTTCCCGCATATCTCGCCCTGTGCTTCCTAGGAAGCTGACTTTACCCTGAACTTCGGAGCTGGTCTGGATTGGAGTGAGTGCAATCCCAACTCTCTTGCCACACTGCTGGCTGAGGAGTGCAGGTGTAGACAGGTCAGTGGAGGGCATGGTTCCAGCCATGTGCTCAGGAATGGGTGTGAGCATCAGCTGGGTTCTTAGCTGAAAAAACAGAAGCCAACTCTGGGTGATTCAGCTCAGGACAATGGGTTGTTCACCAGAACAGAGAAAGAGCTGGAGAGCCAGGCTCCAGGCCAGGCTGGCCCAAACCATTGCACAAGTCACAGCTGACAAGAAAACTGCCACCACGCCAAGCTCTGGCTGCAGCGCTATAGACAGCACCAAGACTTCTGTGCCAGGAGCGTAACTGTACTGCAAGGGGGACAGACGGGGAGGTGAGGGAGGAGAGGCATGCCCTGTACTTCCCGCATCACCAGCTCTTGAGTAAAAGACCCGCGTCTATGTCAGGAGAGCAAAATCTGTCTCTTACCTTGAGGAGGTGGAACTTAGAGTTTCAGACCTGTCCTAACAAAGGATGCATGTTCCAAAGAGCCAGAGTGACCACAGATATGGCAGCTGTCCACCACAGGGCTTGTTCCCGTTTGAGAAAATGAGGCACAAGGCATCTTCCTTATTCATAAGAGAGACACCAGAAGAGACTCTTTTTCCTCTGTGCATTGTGATGTGTTTATGTGGAGTTTGGAGTGCAATAAATCATTCTGGCATGAGGGAAGCCAGGCTGAAATGAAATCAACACACGGAGGGGAAAAGCAAGGGAGGAGCAGAGAGAGAGCATGAGCCACCGTCTTCTGCCGATTCTGAGACCATCCGACCTCTGGGTTTCTGGTTACGTGAACCGGTGCGACTTAGATTTTCTGTCATTTGCAGCCAAATGTATCTGAACTGATGCGCAAGTGATTACCCATAAAGACTTCTAGAGACAGCAGAAGGCAAGGAAATCGGCGAGATGGCCTGGGTTCTAGCCCTGTTTCTGCCATGTGCCTCTTTGCCAAAGCATTTTGTCTCTGACGTGTAGTCTCGCTTTTTTTCAGAGTTGTAGAGTGAAAAGAGGGTGTAAGAGGCCTGTGTAGACGAGTATAAAAAGTGCAAGGATTCGTCTTCTTCCCCACAGGCTCCTGTAATCAAACAAGACAGGGGCGAAAACAAGGTACATGAACAAACAAACAGCTGTTTTCTCCAAGGCTTTACCATCCCAGGTTCCCATTTGGCCTGAGTGTTCGTGGAGTCTCTATACTTGGCAGCCGGGTGGGAGGCAGTGGGAGGTGGGAAAGAGAAGGAAACGCTTTGAAGTAGAATTAGGTCAAAGCTGATCATTAAACAGCGTGTAGCTTTGGGAGTTTGCTTTTCCTTTTCTCTGTATTCTTCAGGAAGCGTGGGGGAAACTGCAGGTTCTCGTTCAGCAGGGGAAGGAAGGGGGAGGCCAGACGTTTTATCTTGATTCTCTAACATCCTTCCGGCAGCCGGGGACGTACGGAAGTTTGCCTCCGTTTTTCAGATGCGGAAATGGGGAAGAAGGTGTGGATCACACACCATTCAATACAAACGAAATCGAATTCTCCATCGGACACCTTTCTTCTCCACCTCCCCTCCCAAAGGCCTCTTCCCTGCCTATCATTTTCTCGCTCTTTCCTTCTTTTCACCTTTACAACTTCATAGAACTCCCTCTGTTGCCCAGAATGGGTCAGGTCTACCTTCAGGTGATGTGACCCACTCAGCCAAACAAAGGCCAAGCAGAAGCCACCGTTCTGGGTCCTACGTTCTCTTTGCAGGTGGGACAGAGGGTGGCCTCAATCCCTCCCAGTGCGGGGACTTTCCAAGGCTGTCGTGAGGATGATCGGAGTTGGAATTCAGGCCTGGGTCTTCTGACTTCGGGATCCCTTCCCACAGTTGTCTCAGGAACACAGAATATCGTAGACTCCTGATTAACAGAAGCTCGCCCAGCTCAAACCCTCAATTTAACTTTATTATCTTTTAGGTAACATTCAACTTAGCAGAGGCAAAGAGTTAGTTGGGAATGTGAAAATAAAAATTCCATTCCAGAGTATGAGCTGGGGTCAGTGCAGATTCAGCCAGCATCTTATTCTCTCTGTATCTGTGATGCCAGCCAGGGAGACTTGAATGTAGAGTGGTGACCCCTGAGGCAGTATCATCCTCCAGTATCAAAAAGTCGTCTTATTCTGTTCACTGACTTCCACATAGGCAAGAACATGGACTGAGATGTTTTAAAATATCACATGCAAGACTTGAGATACGATGAGGTTTTCTTCTTAGCCTGACTTCCCATTTTTAAAATCTTCAGCAAGCTGGGATTTCAGTATATATGACCTCCCCAAGGGGAAGGGGATCGGGGTGACCAAGCCTGTCAATGTCAGCAGAGGCACACTGGCCGTGACAGCAGTAGGGCTGGGAGCAGAGTATGTATTTATCCCCTCGGCTGCCATAGCAAAGTGCCGCACACTGGATGCCCTAGCACACCAGAAGTTTATCCTGTCAGTTCTGGAGGCTGGAAGTCCAGCATGAAAGCATCGACCAGGTGTCTCTTCGAGGTTCTAGAGGAGGACCCTTCCTTGCCTCTTCTTAGTGTCTGGTGTCACCAGCCATCCTGGGCACCCCTTGCCACATAGATGCGTCACCCAGTCTCTGCTTCTGACATCATATGGTGGACTCTGCATCTCCTTACAAGGACAGCAGTCACTAGGTCAGGCCCACCCACTACAGGATGACCTCATCTTAATTAACCACATCTGCGAAGACCCTGCTTCCGAATAAGGTCACATTCTCGGATTCCAGGGGTTAGGACTTTGTCTTTTTGGGGTACACAAGTCGCACAGTGGAGTGTCCTTCCTGTCTTCCAAGTTTGTTGAGCCAAGGTCTCCACTGAAATGACTCAATGGCTAAGACACCACTAGTGGTGACTGAAGGGAGGAGGGTGGTGAGAAGATAAATATGTGGGCAGCGACATCCACACTCCCTAAAATATGGCAGCAGAGGCCTTGAATGCCAACTCAGCCCTTTATCTCCTCCCCGTTCCTGGTCAGGGCAGGTTTTCAAAACCAACCTCTCAAGTGCAAGATGCTTTGCTAGTCTTAACCTGACCCATAACTTTAAATGCTGGCAAACTGGCCCGTTCATCATTTATAAGGTGCAATTCCACAGGATGGTGAACAGCCCCTTCCAAAGTACATGTGCATGTAACTCATTCCAGTTTTTAAGAGAGATCTCCCAGAATTCTGCTCAGTTGATTGTCTAAGAACAGCTCCAAAAATTTGCATCTGATACTGACTCAGGCCTGGCAGGGAGAGTCACTCTGGCATAGGCTTATGACTTCCCAGCGGGGGTCGTCAGGGGTGGAAGCCCACAGTCCTGATTGCCCTGTTAGATTAATATTTAATAGGATGGCCGCCCCATCCAGCCTGCCAGCCGGATCGGTGCCACAAGCCATGGCTCTGCCTTGCTGTGCACAAGGACCGCAAGGAAGACTTGGCAACATTTTAATTAACTGAAGATAAACATACATGGGGTGCGTGAGTCCATTAGCTGACACCGCCACCCGGAGAGGAAAGGCCTGGCTAATCACACGCCGCAGCAGGTGCAATGACCTGCAGACTGGCAGCGTCCATTTGCTTTCAAATTAAAAAACATATTTTCAAAATAAATATGCGTGGGGTCTCTGTCATGTTGTTTCTCCCGAAAAGCAGGGAAGCAGGATGTTAACGAGCAACTGTTTTCAATATTTCAACCCAGGAAAGCTGAAAACACAAGTGCAGCAAAACAAGGCTGGAACTGCGCTTCCCTTGGCTGAGGGAGAAGTTGTTTGGGGAGCTGAGCGAAGGCAAGCGGGAGTGGAGGACCTGCCCCCAGGAAGGAGTACACGGAGCACCGTCAGCCCGAACTGGATCAGCTGAACCGAGGAGTGGCGGAAAATCAGGTGTGGCAGACAGATGCTATTAGCTCAGAGTCAAGGAGTCAGCAAGATTAGGCCTTAAAATACATCTGCAATTCACCAACCTTGCTTTAGTTTGCAACACAGTGGAACAACAGGGCTAGAACTTCCGTTTATAATACGCTAGAAGTAAGATTTTATAAAGTTTTAGAACCTGGTCAGAAAATGGGTACTCCATTCACTCATCTGTGGGTCCGAAGATACAGCCGTGAAGATTTGACAGACTCTGTTCTCGTGCAGCTTGCATTCTGGTTGGGGGCGTGGAGAACAAGCACACGAGGAAAGGTCAGGAGGCAGCTGAGTGCAGAGGCCTGCCTGCTGAGGAAGAGCTGGCTATGGGAAGACCTGGGAGGTATTCCAGGGAACGGCAAGTGCAAAGGTTCTGAGGGAGGCAGGAGCTTCATCTGTTGGAGGGATGGAGAGAAGACCAGCGTGGCTGAAGCTCAAGGACAAAGGAGGGGAGTAGTAGGAGAAAAGAGTGGAGATAGGGTTTTATTCCAACTGCAATTATTTACATGAAACCTGTCATTCCCACCGGATTGCAAGCTTCAGCAGGGTAGAACCTATGTCTCTCTTGCTCACTCAATACCTAGCTTGCATTCCAGGGCGTGTACTGTCATTATTATTATTCATCCTTTTGTATCACAGGTACACGTATTTAAGAATTCTCTCCCCGACTAGGTTGTAAACTGCCCAATGGCCCGAGCCTCGTCTTCATCTTCTGACTCTTCATAATGTGGTGGGCCAGGCTCCAAGATGGCTTTCTATGATCCTTGCCTCCTCATGCAGTCTCTTTGTACATTGAATCAGGTCTGGCCTCGTGTGACCAGTAAAATAAAGTAGAAGACATAGTGTGTGACATTTAAGGTTAGGCCTTAAAAGTCATTGCAGCATCTGGCTTGGTCTCTTGGATTTCTTGCTCTGGGGGAGGCCAGATACTCAAGCAGCAACATGGAGAGGCCCACATGGAGAGGAACTGAGTTTTCTGACAAGAGACAGCAATGGTTTGCCAATCCTGTGAACGAGCCACCTCAGAGTCGGATGTCCCCAGCCAAACCTTCTGATGACTGTAGCCCCAGATGACATATGACTACAACCTCGTGAGAGACCCTGGGCCAGAACTGCCCAGTCACGTCCTTCCCAAATTCCTGACCAACAGAAACTGTGAAAGTTAAGCGATTGCTTTTGTTTAAGCCATAGGTTTGGGGTGAGTTGTTGGGCAGTGTTCTGTAACCAGGAGGCCTAGTATACGGTCATGCCCTAGCAGCAGTGGGGTGAAACACAGCTACGAGGAAGACCTCGAAGGGAGCCTTTCACAGGGGCACAGAGGTCAGGGAGCATCTGAGACAAGGGAAGGCTGGAGCCGCCCCCTGGAGGCATCTAAGAGTCAGGTCTTGATAGAGAGGCCACTGATGAGACCATTTAAGACTGAATGCGGAGGGTAGAATGTGTTATTATCTCTCTCCCATGAGGGAGACAAAAGCCAGGGGACTCAACTAAAATACTATATTTGCAAGATTCTCGAGCCCATGTGTAACTTCCCCAAGGTGGTGGTTTTGTGACCTTGGTCTAGTGTCAGAGGTAAAAGCTCTTGGATGTTTACGGTAACAAATAACAAAGAGGAGAGACACTGTCCCACTCCAGAGCTACTTGGAGGCAGCTCCCAGAATGCAGGGCAGGTCGGTGAGGCCCTGGGACCTGCTGAGGGATCCAAGTCGGGACAGAGAGCCCGACTGAGCCTCTGTCAGGCCCCCGGGGCCTCGGAGTTCACAGTCCACGGCACGTGCACGTCGCACCAAGCGAGACCAGTTCTGGGCTCACAGGCACAGCTGCTGTCCACGTCTACCCTCTTCCTGAGACTCCTGGATTTTGTCAGAGCTGGCACCTCCGAGGTGAAAATGTGCAGTCGTCTCTAGTAGCTGTGGGAGGCATATGCCCAGCTAATCCTTTATCTTCCAACAGCCCCCTCCCGACACCATTCGTCTGGCTACTAATTTCTGTAATTAATTGATGTCATTCAATTGAGGTCTGTTGAATTCTTGTTTCACAATAGATTTGATCTGGAACCATCATGTATTAAACCAGCAGAAGCGGTGCTGTTGCAGGTCAGCGGGGGCAGAAAAGGGTGCCGAGCCCAGCCTCTCCTCAGCTCCCCCTTGTCCCCCTTCGTGTCCCCGAGGCCCTTCCCAAGAACCCTCAAATTCCAAATATCCCACCCTGAAAACCACAGATCAAGGGTATTCTAGAGTCTGCCGCATAGTTTTACAATAATTTGTCGTTGGTGATTATTTGTGCTGCTCTTTTCTTCCATGACTGCAAATAAATAGATTCCTCTGCCTTAGCTACATCTCATCACAGGCTTCCCGCGTGTAACACCTCTCATGGGATCCTGCTTCTCCGAAGCTAAAGGTAAAATCTTTTCTTAGTGTCGCCTTTGCTCCTGGACACCAACCCTCCTCTTCAGTCCTAGTCCCTCCTTACTGTCCCTACGTGTCCCTGCTCCGGGACCCACATTTGCACATCCTCCCCTAAGACACCATCTCTTCCCCCAGCATCCACTAGGCACTACTTAGACCCCACTTCCTGTGCCCCAGGCTAAGGGACTCATCCCTTCAGTATGACGTTAGCAAACACTATCTAAACCAGCTGTTGACCCTTCAAATTACTGTGGATCAAGAGTCACAGAAATGAGGGTTGTAGGGGGCCTGAGAGGTGCTCTAGTTCAAGTCCTCATTTCATAGACGAAGAGAGTGAAGCCTGACAGTTGAAGTTACTTGCCCAAGGTCGCACAGAAGTCACACTGAGAGTCCAGGTGCTCAGATGGGGTTAAATTGTTGGCTGGTTCTTGAAGGCAGAGACTTTCATATTTTTTTGAATTTCCTACACATAGAAGGTGTTCAATTAATAGTCATAGAGTCGATTGACAGGTAGTTGAGGATGCCTCGTCGTTGATTGACAGGTGGTTGAGGACGCCTCGTCACTGCCGAGGTTAATCAGTAGACAATACTAAGGATGAAGGCTGAGAGGCAGCAGTTCGGAAGAAAACATTTGCTACCCGAAACGCAAGTGCCAGGTTGTGCCACAGCCCGATCCAGCCTCTGGGGGCTCACGTAAAAGGGCAAAGAAGCATTCCTCCCGCCGAGGCAGCTGTCTCTGGATGTTAACGTTCTGGTCTGTAAAAGCAGGATGATTTGGGGATGGGAAAATGTCTGCAAAGCACTTGGTACACATAGACACCCAATAAATGGTTACTTTTTTTTTTCACATCATTCTTATTCCATTGTATTGTGAAAATTTTCACACAGAGCAAAACCAAAAGAATTAGACAGCTGTCTTCTAACCACCTAGATTCTACCCTGAACGTCTTACTAAAATTGCTTTTCCACATGTCTACTCATCTATCTCTTTATCCATCCACGAATCTATTTGATTTCAGTGATGCATTTCAAAGTAAATTGTAGACATCACACTTTCTCCTAAATCACTTCAGCAGGCGTATCATTAACTGGAGTTCGATATTTGTTCAGTGTTTTCATGTGATGTAAGATTTAGATACAATGAAATGCACAAATCTTATGTGCACCTTTGCTGAGTTTCGACAACTGCAAACACCTGTGTTATCCAAACCCTGGTCATGATCTACAGAACATTCCATCACCACAGAGAGTTTGCTCACGCCCCTTCCCGGAAGGTCGTATAAATGGAACCAGACAATATACACTGTTTTATGAAAGGCTCCTGTCATGAGCACAATGTTTTTGAAACTCACCCACGATGTTGTGTGACCAGGGGTCCGTCTTTTCTACTGCTGAATAGTATTCCATAGTATGAATATACCACCGTTTGTTTATCCATTATCCTGCTATTGATTTTTTTTCCCCCACAAAGGAGTACTTTTAATATTATTGTGTTCACACCTCACATATGAGCAAATGAGGAAGTTTTCTTGTACGGCATGATGCACGTAACAAGAAAGTGCACATGGACCAACCATGTACTCAGGAGTGCTACAGGGCTGTGGATAATAGTTTTATGAAGTACTTCATGTTTTTTTCAGGTATAATTGACATGAAACACTATTAGTTTCAGGAATACAGCATAATGATGCAATATTTGTATATATTGGGAATCGATCAATACAGTAAGTCTAGTTAACATCCGTCACCAATGCAGTTACAAAATTTTTTTTCTCACGATGAGAACTTTAAAAATGTACTCTCTCAGTAACTTTCAAAAATGCAATATTTTTATATTATGCAATATTATTAACTGTAGTCTCTGTGCTGTACATTACCTTCCCACAACTTACTTATTTTTTAACTGGAAGTGTGTACCTTCTGACTCCTTTCACCCCGCCCCTGGCAGCCACCAATCTGTTGTCGACCCCAGAAATGAAATGACAAGGCCTCCAGCTAGCCAAAATGAGTTTATTCGGAAATAGCAGAGGAATTGTAGTTCGCGACAAGCAAACTACGGCAAACCAAGTCCAAGGAAGCAGGGGGAAGGTCAGCTTTCAGTAGGTTTGAGGAGGAAATTGGGGAGGGCTGTGGAGGGTTTTTATTGGCCGCAGGCAGAGGGCAGCTGGTGGTCGCCAGGTCGGAAGGAAACCTCTTTCCTCCTGCCAAGGTCTGCGAGTTTCGGTGAGTGACACTCCTTTTAATGGTTTTCCGACTCATTTTGATTTGGGTTTCTTTTGTTCGCTTTCAGACTGTTCTCTTTATCTACGAACTTGGTGGTTTTCTGTTGTTATTGTAAATTTCACGTATAAGTGAGACCATACGGTGTTTGTCTTTCTCTCTCTGACTTAGCATAATGCCCTCGAGGTCCATCCCTGTTGTTGCAAATGGCAAGATTTCATTTATTTTTAGGGCTGAATAATATTCCATTGTGTGTGTGTGTGTGTGTGTGTGTGTATGTGTATACACATATATACATATATACATATATATACACATACACACACACCACAGTTTTTTAATCCATTTATCCCTTGATGGACACTTAGATCGTTTCCATATCTCAGCTATTGTAAATAATGCTGCAATGAACATAGGGGTGCGTATGTTTTTTCGAGTTAGTGTTTTTGTTTTCTTTGGGTAATACTCAAAAGTGGAATGGCTTGTTCATGTGGTAGCTCTATTTTTAACTGAACCAATTTACATTCTCACAAACAGTGCAGAGGGCTCCCTTTTCTCTACAGCCTCGCCCACACCTGTTACCTGTTCTCCTTTTGGCGAGAGTCATTCTAACAGGTGTGAGGTGATAGCTCCTTGTGGCTTCGATTCCCCTTACCCTGATGATTAGTGATATAGAGTGCACCTTTTTATGAACCTGTTGGCCATTCGTGCGTCTTCTTTGGAGAAATATTCAGCTCTTCTGCCCATTTTTTAATTGGATGGTTTGCTTTTCTGCTATTGAGTTGTATTAGTTCTTTATATATTTTAGATATTAACCCCCTTATCAGATAGAAGATTTGCAAATATTTTCTCCCATTCAGTAGGTTGCCTTTTCATTTTGTTGATGGTTTCCTTTGCTGTGCAGAAGCTTTTTAGTTTGATGTAGCTCCACTTATTTATTTTTGCTTCTTTTTGGTGTCACATCCAAAAAAATCCCTGCCAAGACTGATGTCAAGGAGCTTACCACTTATGTTTTTGTCTAGGAATCTTATGGTTTCAGGTTTTACGTTTAAGTCTTTATTTTATTTTGAGTTGATTTCTGTGTGTGGTGTAAGATAGAGGTTCATTCAGTTTCATTCTTTTGAATGTTGCTGTTCAGTTTTCCCAGCACTATTTGTTGTAGAAACTGTCTTTTTCCCATTGTATGTTGTCGGTTCCTGTGCGGTAAATTAATTGATCACATAGGTGTGGGTTTCGGCAATGAATTTTTGGTTAACGCTAGGTATCTCCCTTCTTTCGTTATTGGTAGTGTATCATCAACAGTATCAACCACCACAAAACTCGGCTGGAAGGGAACTGGTCCCTCCCTCTGAGATAGCAAAGGCCCTGGGCCAGTGGCAGAAGATAAGCATCATGATGGCCCTCGGCCAGTTCTTTCTTGGCTTACATCAGCGCATAGGTGGGGTGTCATTTTGATAGATCTGATTTTAATTTCCTCCTGGGAGATCCCTCACCCTGCCTTATTCTTATTCAGTGCATTTTTCCTAGCTTCTTCCACCATGAAATGAGTCAGCCAATTAAGAGCCTTCTGCTTCCTCATCAGTGATGTTTATGATATGGAAATATTTATGATGTGTGGAGAGGACCTGGGTCAGAGAGGACACTGAGCTTTTGCTGTCCTTGTAAATGGGATTTGTCTCCTGCTTGTTTTTGTCAGGGTTGTAAAAAGGAAGAGTGCACAGCATGTAGTTTAGGGTGGCTTTTTTTTTTTTTCACCTAACCTCTGCATTCAGGGTGCAGATTCATCGGTGATAAACGCCTTTTTATGACTGACCTCTGTGCTTAGAATGAAGGAGGCATTTTGGTTTTCTGGACACGTCAATAATGTTGCCTTCTTTTTCTGAGCCTGCCCTCAAATGCCCTCGGTGGTCTAGAGCTATAGCGTACTAGGGGAAGGCATTTTAATCCAGTGACGGAAATCCTGCATTCTGTCAGAGGCTTGGGAGCCACCCAAATGCCTCTGCGTGAACAAGGAAGGGTCTGCGCTGTTTCATGGTTTAGGTAAAATTGCCAGGAAAAAACTATCTTAAAAAATTTTTTTTTTTTTTTTGCCCTGCATACCAGTACCGTCATTTCTGTCCCACGAAAGTGTCCTTTTCCTCACTAAGTCACCCGGACCCCACACTGTCCTACCAGACCTGGCTCATTCTTATCTTCAGACACTCTTACAAATGGCTCTTCTACCTCTGCCCACAAACGCTGTTTCTGTCTCGCCTATAATGTTCACACATATTTAGACAAAGAATAGATGGATTGAGTACACGCGTATGGGATGCTGCTTAATATGCCAGCAGCCCTTTCTTGTGATGGTCCTTTTTCCCTTTGAAATTCTTGAAAGCTACACTCTCGGCCTTACTTTCCTTCCCCCTTGTCCCCACCCCGCCACCCCCGCAGCGTGGTCCACCCTCCCCACGGTACTGCGAAGGTCCAGAAGGCCACCACAGACTTCCCAGCTGTCACATGGAGGAGTCTCCCCTCAGTTCTGCCTCCTCCTGGTCCCGGTGACCTGTCCTCTCCCTGTGGACTGCTGTGACTCGGCAACACAGCTGTCGCCTCCCGCCACCCTAACACTCTGCTTTTTCCTCCCGCTTCATAAGCGGGGGAGGGTCACTCAACAGTGTCTTTGGACCAACCACACACCTTCCCCACCAGTGTTCATGCTCCCGTGGGTGGCCGCACCGAGTCTGTGTCTGGCTCCAACCCCCACCCCCGTCCTGGCCCAAGGCGAGCGCTAGGTGCGTCCCCCTGAGTCACACTGGAAACCCACCTTACCTTCTGCCCCGAGGAAAGAGGTACAACACGGGGTTGTGCCCCCTGGGAGTTATCATTTTGTCAGACACACACGTGCAGGTTTTGAAATGTTCCGGAACAAGCCCTGGGAGTGAGTAAATGCTAAAGGTGATGACAGGACGGGAGTCATCCCCTGTGACAAAATGTCCAACGAATGAGTGGCACTTCCGAGATTGTCGCTTGCTGCCCATGGGGAGAAGCTGTGGTCTCCATATGGGATGTGTTCAGCAAGTCCAGTCGGAAGGGACAGAAAAGGGTCTTTATTCCAGACATAAAGAACCGATCATCCAAGGAACGTTTTTCAACCGGCTTTCAACCACATGGGATGCGATGCTTCTCAACCTGAGGGAGTGTTGTTTCCTGGGGAGAGGTTTTTTTTGTCACAATGACCGAGGGGTGCTATTAGCATGTAGCACCTGGAAATCAGAAATGATAAATGTCTTGCAATGAATAGGTTAGTTTCATGCTAAGAATTGTCTTGACAGTATGAGCACCAAGTTAGAAAAACACATGTGGAAGCAGTGGAGAATTGACACGCTCTTGCCACCTCCATCCTCCAAAGAAACTGGGAAAAAAAAAAAGGATTATTCTCTCTGTCCTCACATTGGCTTGACTTAGCCAAATCAAACTAGTAAAATCCACACAGAGCGAATGGAATTACCCTTTGTCTCATGGTAATTGGTGCCCAGCAGACAGACTCAACACGTTGCCTGGGGGCACCAGCGAACGGAGGGAAAGTCGGGGAAATTCAGCTGTGATGAGCTGATTCACAATTTTGCAGGCAGAAAATCTAGAAAATGACTTTAAAATTTTTTAGCATAAATGAATGTTTATTGCTAGATGAAAAAGTGTTTATTTTGAATTTCACGTGAAGTCAATCCCTATAAACTTGTCAGGGCTTAGGGCCACTGAAGACATTAATTGGGCCTCGGTAGTGCCTCAAAAGAGTAGTATAAATGAATGACTGAGGATTTGCTGCCAACAGTCACAACGTGGCAGTGGCAGGTGTCACGGAGGCAGCTGGAAAGGATTGTAATTATAGACCTGAAGACTATCAGTGATGCTCCACCTTATCTACGGGCTATTAACAGATGATGGGAGGTCATTGGTCGGTCTACTGATCAACAAAAAGCCAGTAACTACCATGTCCCAGGCACTGGCCGGGCCCTGGGTTACAGCGTGAACAAGGCAATGTCCCTGCTCTCGGAGTGGGGGAGGGAAAAACAGACAACAATGCTACAATGGACACATGTATATGTGTGCCAGACAGATGTGAGGAAGAGGATTGCAGGTCAGCAGGGAGCCTAGAGAACGGAGATTCTGAGAATGATAATGTAGCAGGTCCAGCCCTCTCAGGAGCGGGAGCTTGGTCACTGGTCCTTGAAGACTGGCTCCCCAGGTCTCACGAGGGCTGGAGGAAAGTGCCATGGGCTGGACAGGATGGGGCTGAGTGCTAGGGAAGTCCCGAGGGACAGAGCTAGGGTGTGTGCAGATTTAAAAGAGGTACACAGTGTTCCAGGAACCACAGCCTGGTGTCAGAAGGGGGTGCCTGTGACGCAGTCGGGGTCCCAAGGGGAAACAAATGACACACATTAGAATAACTCAAGAAGGTGGACTTACGAAGCTGTGGGTGAGGCATGGGGAAGCACAGGGCTGTTGGGTGATTCTGCTGCTGGTCCGCGGAGCTGTGACCACCCTAGGGTCCTAAGTGAAGGGAAGGAAGTAAACAGTGAAACCAAGGGAGAGAAGAGTCCCTTAGACGTGGGAAGGTTGTCTTCAGAGAAAATGAGCACGTGGTTTCAGGCTAGCCTGGGCCTCCTCACAGGGAGGTAATGGGGAACAAATACTGTGACCTTACTCCCCTGTCCCCCACCCCTGTCTTCTGTTGGCGCCCCATTGGCCTAACCCAGTGAGAAGTCAGGAGCAGGGGCTGAGGGGGGAACAGCAGACAGCAAGCAAAGATGCAGGCAATTCTGTTACCAGAAGGAAACTCTCTTGTAGATAAGAACCCAGTCTCCGCTGAGCTTGGCTAGCAAGAAGGAAGACGATCTGTGGACCAGCCTGGCACCGGCCTCTGGTATGAGTCTTGTACTTGCCGATCTGACCACATCAGGACCACAGTGCTCCTCTGGCTCTGTTGACCTCTCCCTGCTCTGCGGCCACTACCTCTGGCCACCACCTTCTCCTGCCTGCATTTCTCTCATGGCTCCCTCGCTGGTCCTCCTGCCCTGCCCACTCATCCTGTCCTCTCTCGACCTGGAACCTTTCTAAGGTGCTGATATGAGCATGTTATTTCCTTACCAAAAACCACCTCACCGTAGCACCCAACATAAAACCTGAACATCTTACCATGGCTTATAAGGCTTTTCATAGTCTGGCCCTGGTTTTAATGTCCAGCCTCATTAATTGCCAGTTCTCTATCTCAGTTTTCTTCCTTTTCTCCTCTTAGCCTCCCTTTAGTCAAGCCATTCTCCCCCAATCCAGTCCACTCTGCGGTCCAGCCACACAGAACTGCCTTCTCATCTCTCTTTGATCCCAGGGCCTTTGCACATGCTATTCCTCCTCTTGAAAGTCAAGAGGAAGTCAATTCTAACTCGATGGCCTTTTTCTTATTCCTCATGCCTTCATTTCTGACTGCCCTTGGCAAGGGTTCAGTATCTCCCCCATACGCTCCCGTAGCACCCTGGCCCTGCCCAAATCATAATATTTATGTATTTTTTTTTTATTAACTCAATAGATATTTACCTGTAAATGCCTGTCATGTGCAAAATGCTTACTACCTTGGGGCCTTCACTGATGCCGTTCCTTCTGGTTGGCCTGTTCTGCCCTTTACTTTTCATCAGGCTAATTCTTATCCTTTGGGTCTCAGTCGAAACGTTATTTCCTACAGGAAGTTCTCCCTCTATTTCCTCCCATGACTTCCTGTCTGATTGGCTCCTTTGATGTCTGTGTCCCCTTCTCCACGTCCACCACTGTGTACCCACCCCCGGTGCAGAACCTGGCGTGCAGTGGGCACTGATCACGTCTGTGGCGAGGGAACGGAGGCAGCAGGGGTCTCCCGCTGGACCACGGCAAAAGCCAGAGGACCATGCTCCGGGGGCGAACCTAGGTTTCGTGGGACCTGAACCTGTGGCGTTTCAGAGGGCCCTCCGTGAGGAGAATACAAAATTACAAAAAAAAAAATTAGGTCTCGAAAGTAAAACTTTATTTAGAGAAAAGAAATGACACCAAATTAGAAAACGTTTAATAAAGTAGAAAAATATCACAACTATCACAAAATACAAAAAGATAGTATGATGATTTTATTAGTTGCCCAGCACGTTGGTACAATATTTTCTTCCTCTGTATTTTTTTTGGCTGAATGGTCTTTTATCACCTCTTTGTATGACAATTTTATAAAATTTTCTATGTAGAGAAAAGAAAGAGAATGAAGTCTTTCCTCTGGCATTAAAAATTATATTTATTGTTGATAGCTGGGGTGCATAAAACATGCGATTTCTCAACCGGACTTGCTTGCCGTTGGTCGGACTGCTGCAGACTGTACCCTGCACACGTGGGAATTCTAGCTGATAAATTCCATGGCCTATTTGGCATAATCCCCATCAGAAAAGAAAAAAAGTATACCATAGAGCTATATCACTGTATTACTGAATATTCCTAGTATATACCAGTATCTGTGAAAACTGAATCCCACACTTGGAATTTTACCCATGCGATGCTTGCAGGAATTTCCCGGAGGTCAGCTTTTGGCTCTGTCGTACACTTCAGTCTTGTTTCTCCTCCACATACTTCCAGGGCCGGGTTCCACGCGACACCCTCAAATTCAGTGTGATCTTTGGCTCTGCTCGTTAGTGTTGCAATGCCAGGCAAGCTGGCACCATGGGCAGCAGGAGGATTCCTAGAAGTTGTTCCTACACTGAGATGGCTAGCAGGACCTTATTATACACAAAAGTGACTACACACACAGACACACACGCACACACAGATACACATGCACACCTATATAACTTCCCACAAAACACAAACCCAATTGCATCCCCAAGTTAGCCTCCCCTTAGCCCGATTCCATAAATGCCTGTGGTCACTTCAGTGCCTCCCCACCCTAGGGGAAGTGTGACAGAGTCTGAGTGGAAAGAGACTTCACAAAAAAACATTTACGAAAACATGTGACTGTGTGAGCGCGTTGCTAGGGGCCGGTTCAGAAGTGCAGATGGGAGGCCCTCATTCTTCAGCTTCGTTCATTTCGTGGTAAATTCGCCTTGTCTGGGTCTTCTTCGTTGTTACATGCCGCCCCCCAGCACCACTCCTGACACATAGTAGTCGCTTAGTAAAAGTACGCCGAGTGAGGCAGAGTGTTGCTCGGCCTCATTATCCAGGAGATGTTCGTTTCCCCCAGTGGATCTCATTGCCTTGATTTAAAGCTGGCGCTTGCAGAAGAGTCCGTGTAGTTATTGGATGCGGCGGCGGGAGTGGGGAGGGGACCACTTGGTGGGATGAGCCTTCCCATCCCCTCCACCGCTGGGCAAATAAGCCCATGCTGAGATGTTAGCTGCCCTTGTTAGCAGCGAGGCCGCCCCGGCTACCACCTCCAGGGGCTTCTAATCGTCTAATAAAAACCTACTCTGGGCTTTTATTAGCCGTGACAGCAGCTTCCCCGTTAGAATCGCAGGTAAAAAGGTCACATTGGAAACGTCATGTCCAAGCGCAGAGTAATTACGGCCAGAACTGTTCTGGCTTTCACAGCTTTGCTGAGAACCTGGGGGCCCCTTCGTGGGGGGCCTTCCTGTTTCCTGCTTCCGTTATCTTGTTGTGAGGCGGGTTGAACTCAGGGGTCCCACACATTTTTTTCCTTCCTGGCTTTGGGCCCAGCAAGCAGAAATCCTCCTGGATTCCCAAAGCTGGAAGAGGGGTCTCCAGGGCTGGGGATTCGAGGCTGCAATTCCCCAGTTAGGACTGCTCTGCATTTCTAGGCAAAAAGTGGTCACTGGAGTCCAGTGTTGTAAATATGTGAGAACCAAATACACTTCGCACTTTCTTGCAGGCACTCAGCGAGTCCAGATCATCTGCCGCACCTTTCCTGACCCCCAGGCAGTGAGTCACTCCCCGTCCAGTGCTCCCACAGCATTTGGCTCCTGTCCCTGCTACAGGACATGTTGCACTGGGTTTTACTTATTTGCTTAGCCATCTGTCTTCCAAGACGGACTGCCAGCTCCTTGAGGGCACTGACCAAGTCGCATTCGTATTGACATTCTGGGTTTATTCCCTAGCACGGAGCCCGGCACTCGACAAGTATGTGTTGAATGACTCTCCGAAGGAAGGGAGTGGACGATGTTGGTAATTATTAAGGTGAATCAATGTGGGCACAGAGTTTTTACAATGGAAATAGTGTGGCCTCTGGAGTCAAACTGGTTTAGATTCCAGCTCCACCACTCTGTTAATTAGGATTAGGTTTGGCTGTAAATGATAGCAAACCCCAAAGAACAGTGGATTAAAGTTAGGTGTTTATCTTTCTTGTAAAAGTTTAAAGCTGGTCCCCTCGAGAGTGCTGGGTTGACTTGGTTCCACGGGGTCCTCAGGGGTCCAGGCTCCTTCTACCTTGTGGCTCTGCTGTTTGTGGCCTTGGTCATGTCACAGCTCAGGCTGGGCATCCCTCCAGCTCCAGCTGTCATATCGGCATTCCACCGGCAGGAAGGAGGAAGTGGGAGAAGGCCGGCAATTCCGGGAAGTTGCGCATACTGGTTTTGCTTACATCCCATTACCCACAGCGTAGTCACATGGACACACCTAGCTTCCGACAAGGTCGACAAGGTCACATGCTCGGCTGATGGTGGGAGTCTCCAAGAAGAAGGCACTGGAGGAAAATAGTTTCTGTCGTATTCACTTACTATGTGCCTCTGGGGGAGTAAATTAACCTCTCTGGTCCTCTTTCCTCATTCAAGAGCTAAAGGAATGCAGGCAAACGCCTTAGCAAAGTGTCTGGCATTTACAAAGGGTTCGGCTGTTACTCTTATTACTTTGGTGCAGCGAGGCTGGCAGGAGGCGGTGTCCCCAGCAAGGGAGCCCGTGTCCTCAAGTCAGCCCGCTTGAATCAGAGATCTTAACTAGTGCCGCCAACCTCCTCTGTGACTTGGGGTTAGTTACTTGACCTTTCTGAGCCTTAGTTTTCTCATTGATAGAACAGGGGTAATAATAATCCTTTCTTCATAAGATGGTTGTGAAGATTATTTGAGGTATTTTATATCAGCATTTAGCGTAGTATCGAGCAATAAATAAATACCCTTCAGTGTTGGATTCTTCTGTCATTACTAGTCGAGGCAGGGCCTGAGTGACCTTGAATTTGACCATGAAGAGGATGATCCAGGAGATTCCACAGGATTCTGTCCAGCCACCAGACTCCAGAACTCATTCTAAGAGGAGGTGCCGATGCTGTAACCAGGAGACAATAACTTGGCCCAGCGACTGCGTTGGTGCCCTTGCCTTGAGAATGGTCTCCAAGTGGAGCTGACTTTCAATGCAACGGGAGCGTCCTCTGCTTTCCTGCTCGTTTTCATTTCCCAAAGCCATCAGCCATTCTCATCTACAGAGTGCTTTTCCCAAAGGGGTCGGGTGAGAAGCTCCAGGATGAGAAGTCCCAAGAGCCGGAAGAAATTTTCTGGTCCTGGCAGACTTGGGGGGACTGTGCCCAGGCTGTGCTGTGGATGGGTCGGGACTTCTGTCCCCTCAGGCAGAAGTTGCAGGGGAGCAAAAAGTATGCCAGGATCAGGTCTGAGAGACTACAGCTTGATGGAGTGAGCAAAACACACCATTTCTCTCCTGCTTGGGCTCCTGGGATTAGTGGTTGAGTCTCCTGAGTAGCCTTGGGTGTCATTCTCAGAAGACTCAATGCCCAGAGGCAAGGGGAGAGTTGAAGGCTGCTTGTGGGAGCTGAATCGGGACCCTCTGATTTACCATCTGTGTTTAGTGCCAGCCGAGTAGCTGCCAGGGGTCTCTGAGAGGCAGGACAGACCGAGTGGGAGGATGGAGACCCTGGCCTGGCTCTCACTCACTGGCTTCCAGAGTACCCTCCTCGCTCAGCCTTTCCTCCACTGACCCCTCCATCAGTCACCATGGTTACGGTCACCACGGCCACAGGGCGATTCCAGGATACCCACCATTCGTAATGGAGCCACTGCTCGATACCAGCAAAGTCCCAGCTAAGTCAAGAATCTGCAGTTTTTCTGCAGTCTGCTTGGGGATGTATCATTTGAAGCGGCAAATTAGAAATCATCTAAATGACTAAGGAAATAATGGTAGAATAAATGATGGTTTATATCTTCAAGGGGTATTACATAGCCATTAAAAAATATAATCATGAAGAGTATGTGGTGACTTGGGAAAATGCTTGTTATGATGTTAAACGAAAATATAAAATCTCATCCTTGCCACAAGTATAGCTGTAAACATATGTGCATCTGGACAAGAAAAGCAAAGGAACACTAAAGGAGAAAAAAATGGGGCGATTGTGGGTACATTTTCCTTTTTTAAAAAAATTCTGATGATAATTCTTACTGTTTATGCACTGAATGAGAAAATCATTTTAAAATCTTTTTTAAATTTAATTTTATTTTTAGTTTCAAGTATACAGTACGTTGGGTAGACATTTATATACTTTATGAAACGATCCCCCATCATTTAAAAATCTTACCGCCCTATCATGCATTTCCACACCACCCCCCAAAAAGAACAAAGAACCCAAACCACTGGAATTTGCTAGTCTGACTCCTTTGCTTGTTTTGATATCAACTTTTCAATCAATATTCTCAGAAGAGGCATGACTGTTTTAGGTCGAGAGCAAACCCCAGACGAACCCTGTGCCCTGTTTAATTCTCCTCACAGTAAGTGGTGACTGATGCAAGCAGCTCCTTGAGGGCCAGATCAATGCCACCCCTACACTGAGACATGTAAACAGCACGGGGTCCTTCAGGGGGTCCTGGCTGAGTGACACAGCAAGCTCGCCTGAAGCAGGCCTGGAAGGCGGAGCCATCACTGTTCCCCACCGGGGCACAGCTGCCCCCCTGAAAGCTCTTGACTCTGGGTTTGGCTGAGTGAAGAGGAGATATAAGAAACCATCACTTAACGGTGACCTGGAATCTCAGGAGCCACTTCAATACCACTCCTGCCACCAACTCATCGAGTAAGCCAGAGGGAATCACTCAGCCGGCCTCCAGATTAAGGGTGCCGATGGTGACCTGCCTCTAAGTGGCTGATGGGCAGAAAAACGAATGATAACCACGGCCCTGAACACTTTGCAAACAGGAAGCAAGTCTGTTGGAATGAACAGTGGGGCTGTGGAGTCAGAGTCTGGATTCGGGCCCAGGCTCTGCCAGGCACCAGCGGTGTGACATTAGGCTTACTAGCTGCTTCGTCTTGGTTTCCTCATCAATAAAATGAGGATAATATTCTCTACTCAACTGGACTGTTGTGAAAATTAGGTGAGCGCAGGTATTAAAAAAAGCTGTCAGTTGTAAAACATGCTTCTGAGTTTGCTAGGGCTGCCGTGATACCCCACAGACTGGTGGCATAAGCAAGACATTTATTTTCTCATAATTCCGGAGGCTACACGTCTGAGATTAAGGTGTCAGATTTAAGCATCGATTTCTTCCTCTCGGTTAATAAATGGCCACCTTCTCTCTCTGTCTTCACAAGTCTTCCCTTTGTATCCTAATCTCTTCTTATAAGGACACCAGACATACTGGATTAGGGCCCACCCTAACGACTTCATTTTAACTTAATTACTTCTTCAGAGACCCTGTCTCCAAATATAGTCACAATCTGAGGAACTGGGAGTTAGGGCTTCCACATGTAACTTTGGGGCAGACGAGATTCAGCCCATAGCAATATAGATATTTTTCTAGAATCACCCAGGACTGCCCACAATGGGCATTTAGAACAGAGTAGGAGACACCTTGCTGAACCTTTTCCCTTATAGCATCGTGGCAAGAGGCAGTCGGAGATCTGAGCTTATTCCCTGCGGCTGCTGGTCTGGAATCTTCCGAGGCTCCTCTGCCTCAAGTGTTAGTCAGTGAATACATGAGCTGTCTTCCCTTTGGGTATGGAATGCTTTTTTTTTTTTGTAGGATCAGAGTTGTCAGTACTTAACAGCTACTAATGTTACCAAACAGAGTGTTTCTCTGCCCGGTGCTTGCAGAGCCAAACACTAAGCACCAAGAATGGCCGTGGAGCAATATTGGCTGTTTTATTGATGAATGGCGCCACTCAGGAGAACGGGAAGCTAATGCACAAAGGCCTGAACTCCCTGATGGTGTGTGGGTTACCGATTTTATAGGGCAAAATCACAGGACACTGTGGGTTGGGTTCTGGGCCGTGCTGGGGGCTGATTGGTCAGAGGTGAGGTAAGGGTAATAAATCATTTCTTCAGGTCTTGAGAACAGTTCTGTGGTCTGTTCCAGAGTCCCTCTGTCTGGTTTTATGGGAAAATAGCCATGGGGTCATTCCACCTTAGGGCTTAGGAGCTAGAATATAACTTAGGTCAAGATGTCATCTTTAGCCTGACAGAGGTCCTGGCCGTATGACCATTAGTAAGGTCCAGGCTCCTGTCTTCTGCTGCTGATTATGGAGGAGATGTTGGGTCAGTGAGTGTGGAGAGAGCCAGCAAGAGATGATTCCTAGAGCCAGGGTTTAAAGTTAAATTTAATCAATGTCATCAGGACCCTTGTTTTCACTAACTCAAGGGAGTTAGTGAACTGGTTGTGGGTTCTTGTTCTGCTCACGTGTAAGTGTCTTCTGGAACGCCATGCCCAGACCCTAAAAGGAGCTCCCATCAGCTGAAGGATTAACTACCGGTAGGAAGGCCAGGCCACTTTCCCTTGGGATTCTTCCCAGAGTATTTACTTTTACCTGAAGGGAAAGGGCCTGCACAAACATTTCACAGGCCCTCCTTGGGGCCTGGGGCTGTACAGGGGGCTGAGGAATATACAGCCTGTGTGGTAAACACAGACATGCCTGACCCACAGAGGAGCGGCCCACAGCAGCCTCCGGAGCTGGGAATTCGCGTCAGGGGGCACAGCAAACAAGGCAGAGGAGGGCCCTTGCTGGAAAGTCAGGCTCTCTGGGCCTGCGGCTTTATTCAGTTTTCTTTAGGGCCAAGGGATCAAGTTACTCGCTAGCAGTCCTGGTTTGGCACAGAAGCCAAGCCCTCAACACCGCCATCACTCTGGGTTCCGGTACTTACAGGTAGAGCGGGCGGGAAGAGGGTTCAGCACCCTTCATGGATTCCAATTTAAGGCCCATAGATTTGCTCTCTTTCTGAATATCTAGAATATATTCCAGCAGAGAGAGATCTATGGTGTCAATTTGCCCCACTCCAGAATGGAGCTCTCCAATTGCCCAGAAAGAAGTAAAGGACTTGTTGTTTTCACCCACCCAGCTTACCTCCTGCTTCTCTTGGAAATGAATCCCCACTTTCCTTTGAGGACCCCATTCCATGTGGTACAGGTGGGGCTAACCTCACTTTCCCAACTCGGGGAGGGTACCTGTCCTCTGTCTGGCCAATGAGAGTAGCCCCCTCGCCCTTGACACTGATTGGCACAGAGTTGGGCACGTGACTCAAGCACAGCCAATCAGAAGCTTCTTGAAGCACTGCTGTGGAAACTGGAAGCTCTGCCCTCCTTTTTTTTGGACAATGAGCCCTCTGGATAATTTTGGAGCTGCGTGCAGCCATCTTCTCCAGCATACAGAGGCACAGAGGAAATTTCATCGTCAGGGAAAAATGAAGACAATGTGCAAAGAGAAATAGAGCTGAGAGATGGAAAGCTAAAGGGAACCTTTAGGACAGGGTTTGAGTCCCTGAATCCTGCTCTTCACAGGAGCCAATACATTTCCTATTCTGCGTACACTCCTCTGAACTGGGTTTCTGTCACTTGCGATGGGAAGAAAGCTGACAGTTGCAGCAGCATTTGTATCAAGTCTCTTTAGGACAGGCAGCCTTCCTCATGCTCAGCCTTTCATGTCTCCCCCTGGCCGGATCCCTGATTCTTATAAAACTATTAACGGGCAGAGGATGGGGAGCAAATGCACTCAGGGTTTATCTCGCTGCTGAAACTATATTTAGTGACAACAACAGTTCACATTTGGGTTTGGTTTGGGACTGGGGTTCGAGATCCACTGAGGGAAATGGCTTCTCTTCCGATTTTCACTTTCATTTGGGCTTGCAAATTGAGAGCCCATTCTGACTCCAAGGCCTGACTTAAGCTTTTCTGACTCAGTGTTCAGAGGTAATACACAGAGTTACCCCCTAACATCTGATATGCAGTCTTCTCCGTCTCTTCTTGCACAAAGTACTTGAGTTGTTTCTCCTCCCCTAAGTAAGCAGCACAGCTTGGGTTTCTCTCCCCTCTATGTGACACAGCATGAGGCCTTGGACAGGGGCCTAATGATTACTCTTTCCTTAATGTTTTTGTTTGTATTGCTGTCAAATTGCATTCTGAAAGGTGGGGCTTCCTTTGGAGCTGATGGAAAATAAGTGGCTGTGTGTCTTGTGCCCTATCTGGATAAAAAGCCTTTTATTATTGATAGAGATATACTCTTCCAATGAGACGGACCCGCTTAGTCAGGTCAAGCACCAGGCAGCTTTCTCCAGGCCATGTTCAGCCTCTGCCCCACAGTGATGCGGATACAAAGCAACCTTCATGGCAAGTGTTTGGCACAGAAGCTTTAACTCGAGTGCAGCGTATGGCATGCAGCAGGAAGAGGTCCGCTTTCTGCCTTGGCTTCTGGGATCCCAGCCAGCGAGAAGGAACAGCAAAGAGAGGACTAGACTTGTGACCCCTACATTCTACCTTTTTATTTCTCCTAAGACTGATAATGGTTATGATTTATCGAGGGCCCTTGAATGTGCCAGGTACTTTAAGTGCTTGGCATAGGTTGTCTCAAAAAACCCTCAAAAGAAGGTATGGGGCAGGCAGTGTTATTCTCATTGTATAAATTAACAAACTCATGGAGATGTTGCAGAATCCCTGGAAGAAATTAAAAAGCTGTTGCAAAAGCGGAGGTGGCCCCAGGCTTTTGAGAGCTGGCAGTTGGCCAGCACACAGGTGGGAGCCGCAGGGTGGCCTGCAGATGCCCAGAAGTTACAGGCTCCAGGAAGGTGTCCTATGTGGGAACCTTTATAATTCCCAGCTCTCTCTGGGGCAGGGGGAGGAGGGGAGGCAGGTTACCCAGAAAGCCAGACTCATTCGTGGTGGGGTGGCAGGTGAGGGACTGCCTCACCTTGTTGAAACACCTGCTGAATGAATTGCACATTTTGTCAGTTTTGTTGATTACATTTGTTAATATAATCTTGTGCCCATGGGTCTTACAAAAGGTGGGCCTGAGGTAAAAAACCATCATCTGGTTTATTGTAATAGCCATTCCCAGGCCTTACACATACTAAACAAAGCAAAATATTGATAAAATTCTTAATCTGAGCCCCCCGGGCCAGTAAGCAGAGGGTATAGTCTTTTCCTAGTCCCAGCAGTACGTTAAATTCTTGAATAGCTCCGAGTTATCAGTATGTCAATAAAATGTTCGTCAGCTGAGATGAGATGCCATGTGCCAGTATTGACGCTTCGATCGTAAAGCAAAAGCCCTTTTTAATTGTTTTGCCAAGTACAGCGAAGCCACTAAGTAGAGATCAGGCATGGGAAGGTGAGCGGCTGCCACTGATCTTCATTTTTCAGCTTCGAGAGTCCTGTGGCCTTACAGAGCCCAGGTCCCATGGTCTCCACCCACAAAACTGACATCAGGGTCAGGAGCAGGAATGTGCAAAGGGAAATAGCCCAGAAAACAGGGTGGTCCCACGCTTACTTGAGAGGGCAGGTATAAACACTGCCAGTGTGAATATATTCACGTGAGCTGGTAAATATACATTTTTTTACCTTCCTACGCATTTGCTGTGCTGGAGTATACTCTCCAGTGACAGTAGAGCTAGAAATGAGGCCGATGGCAGCCAGAATGCAAAGCAATGTGGCAGGTGTTCTTGAAAATCCTTCTTATTTTTCCCCATAGAGTGACAACGGTCACCCTTTCTCTTTGTTTTAACCCATGGGTGTGTCTTGGAATTCACTTATGGCTCTCTTCTTTCTGGGGACCACACTTGAGCAGGGATTTGAACGCATGTCGGACCTGGCAGACTTTCACATCTTACCCTGGCTGCCCTTTGTCCTCTGTCTTGTCTCTTTCTTCTTTCATTCTACTGTCAATTCTCACCCTGGCCCATGGGAAGCTTCACGCAAACTAGAACAAGAAGCCCCCTCTGCGCAGGCGTAGACCGTGCCAGGCTGAGGGGCTTGCGGAGTCCTGCCCCCAACTGCCCCCTTCCCTTCGTCGTGTGCTCCTGTGCAGTGGACACACTGCATGTGGAGGCCTTGTTTGTGCTTGCCTATTTCTTACATCTTTAGAAGCTGTAGAAACCCTTTCCAGAGCAAGGCAAGGTGTAAAATGAATGAATGAAAACAACAAATCGGAGTCAGCTCACACCAGGACCTGGACACACGGTGGAGGGAGGGGCGAGCACTCAGGGAGGAGACCGCTTGAGAAATGCACTGCTGCTGAGCAGGGTGAGTCGGATGGTCCCCCGGAGTGAGGGTGAGCCCAGGCCAAGGCGGGAATTCAGCGTGGATTTTGAGAGGCTGGGCTGTGACACGATGTAGGGGCAGGGACAGTAAAGTGATTTGATCCTGCCAAATGGCAGCTGCAATAGACAGCAAAAGCTGTCCTTAGCTGCCCAGGGCCAGTGCCTTAGGAGAAGCAGGAAGGAGAGGACAGAGAGGGGAGGATGACAGCGCTATGCTTCCCGAGGTCCATTTTATGGATGCTGGCTCTGTTGCCATTTCTTCCCTCTTCTGCTGGCTAAAACATTTACTGGGCTTGGCCAACCTGCCAGTTGAGATCACAGTGGAGAGCACAAGGAGCACGTCAGGCAGTGGTTACTGTTCGTCTGAAAGATGGCGTTAGGGCAGCTCAGAGAGGGCTTGGGAGTTAATAATGGGGAGAGGCGAGCGATGGCACCCTACTTCTCATTGAAGCGACTCCATGTATAGAGCACTCCTTGCTAAGACGTGGAACACAAACTGAGATGAGAAATACAAAAGAAGCAAGTTGGATGGATGTGGACTGCGTGTTCAGCACTGGGTGGGCTGCACTTGGGGTGGGCACCAAGAGGTGGCCAGTGAGACTGACATGCCATGAGATGGCTGGTTCCAGGAGGATGGGGCGCTCTGCCTCCTTCGTCCAGCTCTGCGTCCCCGGTACCTGCAGGAGCACCTGGCCCATGTGAGGTGCTCAGGAAATACCAGTGGAATGGATGGGGGTACCCGCAGATGTGGGGGTGCCTCGCGGAATGCCTCGACCGTTGCCCCACATCCATCCCGACGCTGTACTTACTAGTTCATTGCACACTCGGCCACCCCCTCACCCCAAACAGAACCAGCCCCACCATCGCGCCTGTCACACGAGTAAATATCCGATAATGATAAATAGATATTAACATATTATGTAATATCAAGGACTATATTGGTTATTAATATATTTATATAATAGATATTATATCCATGATAAATAGATATTATATATAGATTAATAGATAATATGACAATGATTTCAAGAGGAGTTAGGGAAGAATTATGATATTACCCACTAGATCATGGAATTATAACAATTGCCGGGGACAGTACCAAGTTTTGGCCTCCATCTTACCCGAAGGTCCCAGGCTGACGGACAGCTGACCCCATCTGAGACCCAGCAGTTATTATAGTCCACCAGCGAGTCACACATTCCCCTTTATCTTGGTATCATGATACATTTGCAGATAACAGCCAATCAGCAGCTGAAGAAAAGGCACCATTGAAAAGAGGCAAAATCAGAAACAAAGGGGAAAATAACGCTCCATACAAACCCTGCAGGGAAGAGTCAAGGCTGCAGGAGAAAGCTTCAGGGTGGACTGGGCCAGCGGTTAGAGAACCGAGCCCAGGATCCCCGTCTGGACTCTGCCTTGGAGAAGACTAATTCTGCACTCGGCAGCTGCCCACCAAATGCAATTGCAGGGGCTTCAGAAGGAAGATGTTATTTCTCTCTGTCTATTCCCACACCTTCTCTCAGGTTACCTAACCCATCGCCTCCAAGGCCTCCACAGTTACACATGCACTTCTTATGCGTAAGACTCTTTGGCTCCGGGAAAATATAAATATCTCTGGGAGGAGTCGACTGTCGGCCTTATCAGAGTCGGGGAGAATTTATCTTCCAGGGGAACTTTACAAGAAAGGAATAGACAGTCGCCGTGGAAATGTTTAAAGGAGAGAATAGAAAAGATGGTGGCGGGAGGGACAGCAGCGCTGAGGAGCAAAGACAGCCACGAATTTGGGGATTGCAGGAAGGCCCGCCTTCTGGCCTCTGTGTTTCTGAGGTGCCGCTGCCTGCTCTGGGCTTCCTGGCATTTACTTTGCCGGTTGCTCATTTTACTGTCAGCAAAATAGTGGCTGTTTCTTTCATGCATTAGGCAAGGACTGTGGCCAGGTCAGGCAGCACCAGGGGCCGTGGGCAGTCAGATCCAAACATCTGTCTCTCCAGACATCCAGGTCAAGCTCGAAGCTGTCCTCGCCCTGGCTGCCTAGCAGACTGCGGAGGACACGGGCTTCGTGGTGTAACAGAGCTGAGTCACACTGGGCCCTGCTCCTTGCTAGCTGAGTGGCCTTGGACGAGTCGATTACCTTCTCTGAACCAGAGCTTCCCCACTTGTAAGTGGGGATCCTCGTACTTAGCCCAGAGGGTTGCTAGGAGAGTAAGTGACAAAAGGCTTGTAACATGCCTAGTGCAGGGGATGGGACACAGTCAGTGTTCACGACAGCTGTCCTCCTCCCCACGCTTTCCCCCTTGGCCCTATATCTTCTTGCATCTCATTAGTCAGATCTCTGTGCTTTTCCTGTAACATCCCTGGCTATGAACCATTCACTACTGAAAACCCTCAAGGAGGAGGGGGATATGTAACGAGGAGTTTCCAGGGATGCAAGCGTTCCATCATTTTTGTAGGCTCGTGGAACTATCCATCAGTTTTAGTGGAAGGCAGGCTTGCATAGCTGAGCAGACAGCACCAGCTTTCTCCTGCTTCTCCAGATTGAATTTTATTTTTATTAAGGGCAGAACAACCAACGAGTCTGATTTTCCTCCTTGGATACTAAAGAAGACAAATTAGCCAAAAGGAAATTCTGCTGAAACTATATTTAGTGCTTTAGATACCGGGCCCTAAGGTACAGCCTCTGTGTGACCTTGAGAAGCTGCGTCCACTGTGCTCAGGGCTAGATCCCAGCCTGGCGTGTCGTCAGCTGGGTCCGCAGCACGGAAACCCCGAGGCCAGTCCGGGGCCGGTCGGCAGAGCAGTCAAGCCGCTCAGGTAAAATGAGAGTGACCCTGGGCCCTGATACCAGAGACGCCACCGTCCAGAGCAGTGCACATGCCGCCTGGGGACCCACTGCTACTAGCGAGGACTGTCACTCACACGGGTCCAGTTCAAACAGACAAGCAGGCGCTGAGAGCCTACTGTGTGCTGGGCAGAGCTGGACGTGGAGGCGCAGTGTCCATCACTGAGCTCTACCTAGATGAGGGACTCTTAGTCTTTTTGATGCCTTGGAGAACTGGGGAAGTATGGACTTCTCGGAATACTGTTTCCAAGTGTGTACCATGAGAAAAGAGAAAGGAAATCGGGGAGACCTGTGGGGTCTCACGCACACAGGAGGCACGCACTATTGCTGACAGAATGGTGGTGGGGGTCTGGAAAGTGGAGGAGGTGCTAAGGGCTTCCACGGACAGAGACGGGGGGAAAGGCATTTCTTACAGAGGGAACAGCATGAGCAAACGTTTGGAAGCAAAGGCGTGTTACAGAAACAAGATCATCAAGCGAGGCTGGGGCATGGCGGGAAACACTGAGGCTTGTAACTGGGTCCACTCTTTGTCTCTTAGGGTCCTCGTTGGTACCAGGTGTGGAATGAATGCGTAGTGATTACCTGTCCTTCTCTCAGGCCACCAATGGAGAGTGAGCCCTTAGGATCCGCCATGTAGCTAGGGAAGTGCAGATGGGAGTGAGGGAGGCAGGAAGGGCCTGGGAGGAGGGTGCCTCTCAGCAGCTGCGTTTGCCCCAGGAGGGCAGCCATGCTGGGAGTTTCCGGTGTGCAGAGATAGAAGAAAGCCCCCACTGGTGGCTGACAACCCCCTGGAAGATGTCATTCACCCGCCGGCCACTGTTGCTCTGCTGGAACAAGTTTCCGGCAGGACTGTCAGAAGGGAGAGACTGAATTCAGCTTTGAGACCATAAACATATCAGCCCTGTGTGATGTCAGGTGCTAGGGGAGACCAGAGTGCACCCACAGATTAGGCTTGTTCCTCAATCAGGGTCATCCTGGAATCCGGGCGAGCCTGGAATGACCGCAGGCCCAGGTTTAGGGAGCTCCCTGGGGAAATATGTCCCAAAGGCAGGAGTCATGTGCCCAAGTCTGGCTCAGCAGGAGAGGGTGACTGTGAGGTCCGCTGTTAGGCGGGTCTCAGAGGCTCGGCTCAGGAGCTGCATTGCGTGTGGGGCGAGCGGTATCAGCAGCTCACCTCTACGAAGCGCTTAGGTAGCACCAGTCACTGTGCTACGTACTTCTCATAAAGAACCAAAACACAGAACATGAGTGTCGCTGAAGCCAGCGGTTGCCAGTGGTCAGAGTCTGCAGTGAGGGCAGCCCAGACCCCAGAAGCCTCGGCTGAGGCAAAAGATGCCCGCCCCGGACTTGAGCATGGGCAGAATGTGTGGGGCAGAGAGCATTCATGGATGCTCCCTGCAGTGAGCCTGAGCAGGGGGAGGGGGTGTGGACGCCCCAGGCAGCTGAGAGGAAGCGTCTGTGGTCCGACTATTCAAGACACCATCGAGGGACTTCTAGGACCATGCAGGGAACTTCTGCTGTGTCAGTCCACGTACATAAAAGGAGATATATATCCTGGAGAAAGTTCATGGTCAAGAAGGTCAGTCGTGGGCGCCTGAATCAGGTAGGCGTGATTGCTAGCAAATCATTAAATGTCGCAGAGCCTGTTCTCTCATCTATAAAATGAGAACGGTAATGCTGGCTTCACCTCTGGGCTCTAAGCATTCCACGAGATGATGTAAATAAGGCAGTTTGGTAGGGGGCTTGATGAAACTGTCCGTGCTCAGCAAACACGTTTTTCCTCCCTTTTCTCCTTTGCAACCATTTTTAGAGGCTGTGTAATTTTTTGCGGCTTTACGTAAATTTATGTAAAGTGGCATTCAATGGAATCGTTCATCTGGATGATCCCTTTAATCTACCTTCAGCTTCAGTAAAATTGAAGTTTAAATCATACCTTTTATTTAATGGTACAACTCAGATGCGGTGTGATGGGGGAGGAGAGAAGAAAAAACCACCCTGAATTAAGAAGAAAAGACCTGAGCACTAAAAGTAACTATTTGAGGGGTGAAAAAGCTTTTGTTCCATGGACTCTTATCCAGAAAAAAAAAAGGGCCAAATTTTAATCCAAAGATTTAGATTCTAATCAGGTTTTGAAAGAAGAAATGGCTTTAATGTGGGGTCTGCCATTTCACGTTTAAATTCTTTTGTCTTATGATTTTTTTCTTCCACTTCTCATGTATCTTTTTTTTTTTCAGTTGCTCTTGTATATTGAAGGCTCAACATAATGATTAATATTAAAAAGCAGAACCTTTGGACAATTTTAGAAACATTATTTGGGGCTTTGTATTTAAGTGTTTTTTTTTTTTTTAAAGATACTCATCTATGTTTCTAAAGTTTTTTTTAAAAAAAACTGATAATGAATTTAATGTTTTAAAAATACTGTAAAAAAATCAAAAGTGCAGAAAATTGTAAAGAAGAAAGTAAAAATTGTCCCAAATTCTACTACTATGGTGATAAGAGTGATAATCAAATTTTATTGATTTATAAAAGCTTTTTGTATATTGAGGCTATAAACCTTATGAGGTCATCTATATCTTCATAATTTAACTTCTATCATTCAGCCTTTTAAATGCACATTTCTTTTTGGTGAGAAGATTTAATTTTCATATTGAAAAATCTGCTAATACTTTCTCTTCTGATTTTTTAATATTATACTTATAAAGCTGCCTCCATTTTAAATTCATAAAGATTTTAAATCATTGTCTACTATTTTTATGATTTAATTTTTACATAAAATTTCTATGGTATTCCTGGGTTTTATTTTGATATAAAAATGAGATTTGGATCCAGGCTTGCTTTTTCCAAAAAATGGTTTTTCACCGTCATTTATTTAATAGTCCATCTTTTATTTATTGATTTGAAAAATGTTACTTTTATAATGTACTGAATTCCCATAATACTCCTAACTATACATGAGTTTTATAGTCTTGATCTGTCTCTCATTGCTTCAATGACTGGACTTTTAAAATATCTGATTAAGTCAGTTTTGGATTCTATTTTTGAAAAAAAATATATAGAATGAATGTCTCCTAAGAGCAAAGCACTTTACAAAGCAATATAGTTTTTTTTTTTTTTAAATGCTGTATGTAGGAAGGAAGAGCAGGAGGGAAGAAGGGAGACAGGGAGGGAAGAAATATCTTTTTCTTTGATTAAAGCAATGAGTGTTGAAAGGACTGCCTTTAGCTATTCTAGATCAGAATTACAAACCGAAACTGGCTTCGAGCCAAATCAAAACAAGGGAAGAAAGACGATGTCCTTTAAGTTGTAATATGATGTTGAAGAATCGGCACAATTCCTCCCTGCAGAAAATTGTTCCTCTGAAAATAACAGAGCTAAGTTCTACGCAGAAGTGGCACAGGCACACACAGAAAGGATTACACCAGAAGAGAGTCATCTGGGAGGTTAGTCTCTTCTCAAGAGCCATGTGCTTGAGAACCCCTGGATGAATTGTAGGTCCATCACTCCTTGGCCAGGCTTGAGAGTTTGGACAGAAACATCATTGGTAATCAACTGGCCGTGTAGAGCCTCCCTGCACTGCAGGGCACACAGCTAGACCCTCACCTCCAGGGGACACCATGGAGACCCAAGCTTGCCTGAGCCCCTGGAAGCTGCCTGTGGGCAGCCATGAGCCCAGGGGAGTGGGAGCCAGCCAGGAATGAAGAGAAATGCACAGTCATGTCAGCAGGGCCAAACAGAACAGAACCCCACATCTGCATAATTTACACAGCAGGCAGCCTCACAGGTCACTCCCCGAACACGGTTTTTATCTTCTGAAATAGTGAAGGGTACTCTCTTCTCCCTAACATATTTACTTCTAACTCCAAAGTGTCGAAACTGGAGGCATTTCCTCTCTGTGTGACATGGAGACATCGTGGGGGCAGGATGGACCCAGTTCAGCCACGAATTTCTGGCAGTTTTGAAGGGGAAGGTGTACATCAATGGAATGAGTTCTCGATGTGGAATTAGTGGAGATGGGTTCAAGACTCAGCTCCACGGTTCAATAGCTGTGACCCTGGACAAACCATGAATCATCGCTGAGTCTGTTTCCTTATGTTTCCAAAGGCATCTCAGGACCTGTTTTGCCCACCTCACAGGGCCAGCAAGTTTATACCGAGTGCCAGTTGTGTGCCAGGCACCGGAGTGGACAGCCGCCAAATAAGGCAGGCGAGCTCTGGGTCCTCGAGGAGGTGACAATGTGACAGGAAAGACGTGTTAAATGCATCTCCAGAGGTGAAATGGGAAGTACAGTGTGCTGTAAAGTAGAGCTTAATATACACGAAGACTACGCAAATGGTAAAAATGTCTGGAAGAATATGTATCAAACAATTAACAGTTATCTATGACGTAGAATACCAAAGGTCTTGAACTCCCTAAGTTGTATATTTATATATTATTTAAATGTTTTCTAAACAGCCTAAATTGCTTTTATACTTATAAAAAAATAGCAACATTAAAAATTAAATGGGAGGAAAAAAAAGAAGAGTGTTTCAATGTTCTTAGGCTCTCATGCTGCAATTTAGTTTTGGCTCGAGAAAGGTAAAGAATGACGGATTTCAGCCGAAACTGGGAGTGGCGGCCCCTTGACCTGGGTTAGGGTCTGCTCACCTAGGTCAGCACGCCTGAGCTTTCCCCCGGGTGGCAGGTGTGGCCCCCTTGGACATGGCCCTCGAAGGACATGTCCTCTCAAGGCCTCACAGCATCTTTCTGTGATGATCCTGAACCAGGACGGGCCAGGTCCAGCACGACAGGAATAACGATGAGTTAGATATAACCAGCAGAGGGGACGGTGGTGATGACACGGGCAGCGGACCACAAAGCTGACGGCCGTTCCCACAGGGAACTGGCCTGGACTCACGGTGCCAGACTGGAGTCTTCTTCCCTTTTCGTTACTGGGAGCCAAGTCCTGCAAGGTCACCAAACACAATGTGGGACGTCTCATGCCCCGGTTCCCAGTCAGTGCCCGGTGCCCGCTGTCCCGTGGTGAGTCTCTGTCGAAGGCACGGCGTTTGCAAGCCACAGCTCTTTGTTTTACAGTGAGTCACCTGGGGCTTTCCCCCTCCTTCATTTTCTTTTTCTGGCTCTGAACAGGCCTGTGCGTACACAGCAGATGGCTTTCTGACGAGGCTCAAATTCATCCCGTCTTTAGGGGGAAAAAAAAACTACAGCAAAGAAGGACTGTTATTCCAATCTGATAAGATTTTCTATTTTCAGCTAGAAAAATGAGCGTCTGTAAGTAGAAAAGGAAAAAAAAATAATAGGAAAGCGAGAGGAACAAAAGCAGTCAAAACTTGGCTTGAGAGATGGACTTGGGGAGTTTTCGATCTTGGAGGTCCCCTCTGCCTCCACGCTGTCCTCACTGGTGGCTCAGAAGCCACCAGAGAGACAGTTCCGTCTGGTAAGATATGTGCCCGAAGGTGGAATGGACAGCGTCAACTTTGGGACAGCAGCGGCCTCTGAGAAGGGCTGGTGGGGATCAGAACTGGGAAGAGTTAAAAGAGGGGCTTCAACTGTTTTTATAAGTTTTTTTTTTTTCCTTAAAACATTTTTTTTTCTTTAAAAAATAAATGTGGATAGTGGGCACCTGAATATTCTTAGTTTTTAGAGCAAGGATGACAGAATCACAGTGTTGGGGTTACAATACCAGCTTTTCCATTTTAAGTGGTATAACCTTTGCATGCTACCTAACTGTGCCGTGCCTCAGTTTCCTCATCTTTACAATTGGATAATGACAGCACGTAGATTATGGGGTTGTGGTGAAGATGAAGTGAGTTCATTTATTCATCCAGTAGGTATTTGTGGAGGGCCTCCTACATGGCAGGTACTGTCCTAGTTGCCAGGATATGTAGCAATCATCAAAGCACGCACAAACCTGTGCCCTTGGGGAAGGCATATTCTGGAGAAAGAGAAAAATAAGAAGCTGGATAATGAAAAACGCAGTATGCTAGAGATGAAGACTCAGGACAAAAATAAAGCAGAAGCAATAGCAAGGGGCAGAGAGGTGACGGTTTAGATAAGGTGGCCGAGAGGGTCTCACTGAGAGAGGGGTGCGTGAGCAGAGCTCGAAGGAGGTGATTAAAGTCCCAAGAAGATTGCCTGGCGCGCGATCAATGGTAGCTCTTATTTTTATTACCTGTGTCTGAAATACATCTTATGTTGATGTTAATAATAAAACTTGTTAAATGTCCCAAGAGAAGGCTATATGGACATATAGCAATGACACATAAATAACAGAGTCTTCACAGCATTTTGAAAACATTAGTCAAGGAACACTTATGTCGAGAGACCTTGCCTCTGGGAGATACTGACCCACAGAGGAAAAAAATTTCAGCTAAAAAACAAGTGATTCAAAAGTAATTCATATTTTAAAGAGAAAAAACATAAAAGACTTCAGTTATCTTCCTTTAAAATGGGGAACAGAAAATGATAAAATATATAGAATTGGAAATGGACAACTATTCAATATTCAGAGCAAAAATGTAAACGGTAGAAGTATTCTATATTATGACCTGTTAAAAAAGAGGGAAAGAAGGGTAGGAAAACTAATGAGAGAGAAAAATGAAAAGGAGAATGAAATAGAGAGCGTAAACAATAGAATTGGACAAGCCGATACATATCTAAAAATAAGCAGAGAAAGAAAATATAAAATGACAGAAACACTCACAAAAAGATAAAGCAAGAAAAAGGCAGAGGAAAAAATTTCATGGCGTCTGATCCCCATCTTTTGGTTTTTGCGACATTATCATTAAAAACTACAATCAGTGCTGTGTTTCTGTGACTTCAGGTATTAATGGATGTGGTATTGGTGGTAATTGCTTTCCTGGGAGAAGAAAATGAACTTAAAGGCAAAGGGGCATCCACCCCTGAGGAAGGCTCCAGGCTTATTTAGAGTAGGGCTTTAGGACAAGCTAGAGTGTCCTCAGGGATCCCACATGCTGTCTGGAGCCAGGAGAGGGTGTGCCCAATGCGGACGACGCACCATCCAAGGACCTCTTCTCCCAGCCCCCAAATATGCTCAAGCCAAACCCTCACTCAGATGGTGGGAGATGTAGCAGCTTGAGCATTTTACTCCGCACGTATCTGGGTATTGTATCTACACACAGTACTCACCTAGTTTTCAAGCAAGCTCTTTTTACTGAGAGTAGACTAGCAAAATAATAGGCGGATTTAGTCATACAGTCTCTTAAGAGATTCTGAGCTACAGACTAATGAGGCCGAGGTGCAGATATTCACTCCATTAACAAGTAGGAGAACAGAGGGAGTGTCACAGCATAAGCCGCAGAGGTAACAGCCAAGGACCAGCATCCTGATGAGGCTTCCTATACAGAAGAGCCAAAATGGAAATTCAGGCTAAATGCAAAATGCAAAATGCAAAATGCTGTTGGACGGGAGCCCTTGTGGCGTGTTTCAGGAGTATAGATCCTGGTTAGGTGAGCTCAGAGCAAGAAGCGGGCTCCCTGAGGCCCAGAGGCGTGGTGTGCAGGGGACAGCAGCCAAATGGAAGTAAAATCAAGCAGAACTGAGGACCAGGCTTCAAGGAGAAGCGATTCAAGAGCAAGCAGAGCATCGAGGGAGGTGGCAGGCTCCTGGGGACAGAGATGGGAGCGCTTCCCAAAACCTCGGGTGGAATATGAAACGGACGACCTTTAATGGAAAGCACCGGCCTCGCTCGCAACGTGAGGAAGTACAGTGGTCCCCTTTACCTGCGGTTTTTCTTTCCACGGTTTCAGTTACCCACAGACACCATGGTCTAAAAATATTAGATGGAAAATTCCAGAAACAAACAATTCACAAGTTTTAAATCATGCATCATTCTGAGTATCGTGACGAGCCACCCTGCTTTGTCCCACTGGGAAGTGAATCGTCCCTCTGTCCAGCATTTCTGGGTTGCATACGCTCCCCGCCCGTTAGGCACGTAGGGGCCTCCATGGTTATTAGATGGATTGTTGTGGTATCCCAGTGCTCATGCTATGTTACTGAATGATGGCCCCAGAGTGCGAGAGAGGTGACGCTGGCAATGTGGACATGCCAAAGAGGAGCCATCGGTGCTTCCTTGAAGGGAAGAACTGTGTGTATAGGAAAAAATGTAGTACGTATAGGGTTCGGGGTTATCTGTGGTTTCAGGCATCCTCAGGGGGTCTTGGACTGTACCCCCTGTGGATAAGGGAGGGCCACAGAGAGTCTTTCAATAGCTCATATTGCTAGGTTTAGTGGGTCCACATTTAGTGTTCCATCTTAAGGAAATAATATAGGCAACGTGGACCTGTAAGATAAGGTTAAATAAATGATGGCATCTCTATATGCAAGAGTTGTTACGTAGTCATGAAACATACTGCAAGATATTCCAAACAGTACCTGGGCACGTCTACATCGAGATGACAGGTCGAAAGCGTGTTATTTACTTCTATCCCATTGGAAAACCCTACACAATTATGTTAATAAGATCAAAAAGGCAAAAAGCCCATCAGTCTAAAGAACAGGAAAGGAGCCGAGAGCTCATAAGAGATGTCGATAAAATTTTAGAAGCTGGAAAGCAGCCAGATGAGCATGAACTGACCTGACACACCCAAAAGATGACCACTAAGTGCTCGGGGGCAGGACATCTTGGGGGAACTAGAAACAAACCAATTTGTTCCTCAGAACCCCAGAAAGTCTCAGGAAGGTAGGAGTGGGTATGAGTGAGGCTGAAAAAAGTGGACTGCTTGAGCGATTGTATGAATTAGCTAGACCCAAAAATGCCTTTCCCTTGGTGCGAAAGCCGGGAGGGTCCCGCCTTGGATGTGCTAAATGACATCTGTGCTGCAGACTCTGGCCCACCGGGGCCAGAGCTAAGGGTGGGGATGGTTGTCGAGTCTTCCGTTTGCTTTTTCACCGTCTCACAAATGATCCACAATAAACACACACCACTTGTAATCAGAAGAAAACATTTGAAAATTCTAGAAGTAATATATGCTTATAGTAAAGTAAAAATGCAATAGTCCTGAAGGGAGCAAAGTTAAAAGGGAAAGTTTCTGCTTGCTCACCCCTATTTCCACAGAGATAACCCCAACTCACAGTTGCTTTGCATATCCTTACAGGGGGAAAAGAAAGAAAATGAAAGAAAGACAGAAAAAAAAAAGATGAGATGAAGACCAGGAGATTTTGGTTTTGTGAAAACTCAGAAAAGGAGCAGTGATTAAGATTTCCCTGGAGATTCCAGAGGCTCCAGAGGGTGAAGGAAGTGGGGTGAGGGGAAGGAAAGAGGAAATTAGTTCTGTCTTGTCTTCAGAGACGCTGGCCAATGTACGGGGGCCTATGGTCTCTTAATTTAGCCATATCGTTCCATCATTAAAAACACAAACTTGAGCACACATATGAAAATGGATACTTCATCTCTTCCCCGTGATTCATGCATTTGCCCATAAGGCTGACTTCCTGGGATTTTGAATAAAAATAATGTTTCGGAGGAATCATTTCCTTGTTGTTGTTAATAATTTGTCTACACAAGTGGTTCAATGCCATGTTGAGAGAGAGAGAGTGTGTGTGTGTGTGTGTGTGTGTGTGTATGTATGTATGTATGTATGTGGGGGCAGAGATCCTAATAGCTAATCCAGAGATGCTTTACACATTTTTAAACTTATGATGAAGAGATTTGCTCTCTGTTTCTACTTCCAATAATCTGGGGTTGTCCTCAGGCCTCGTTCTTCCACCGTGGAATCACAGCTCCTTCCGCATTATACAAATTCGTAGATCTGTTTTCAGTCTGTCACTGCTGGCTGTCCGCACAGGGGTGTCTTGCCAAGGTGCACCATCTCGATTAAATCACGAATTTCCAAGGTCTTTCCTGCACTTAAGGACATGTACCACGTATTCAGTGGAGATTCGATACATCTTCTCCATAGGTTACCCAGCCTATTTCTTAAATTAGCAAATTCAAAGCTCTCTAATAGGCTGAGGGATTTCCAGGGGCTTCTGCACGTGGATCATGACATTTTGTTAAAAGGAACTGTGGGATGGACATAGAAAAAAGAATCCTATTATATAGTGAGCTGTACTTTAGAAAATCATTTTTCTTATAATGTTCATGGAAAGTGTTTTTAATATACTCAAGGACCTTGAGAGATGATAGAAGATGGAGAATGGGAGACTGGCCTGACAGATCATTAATGACTTTGCTCTTGAGTGTAAAACAAATCCAGCCAGAGGAAGGGGGGGAGGGGGCGTGAAGGGGCATGCGGGGGGGCGTTGTTAACCATGTTTCTGTTCAGTGATCTGCTCACAGACAATCGCTGAGATTCCTCTACGGTTTTTTTTCGGTGGGTTTTGCCTCCAGGCAGAATTTCTGAGGCAACCAGGCTGGTTTCCACCTGGCACACTGCTCTCTCTCGTCTTCAGAATCTGTTGCACAGCCACGCGCTTCTGATTCCACACACATCCACACGAGCTCGCAAGGAGCAAGCGAGCGAGCATCTTCAGTGTGAAGCTGTGTGTGAGCGGGAGTGAGCTCGCACTCCGCCCCTCCCCCGGGACCCAAAGAGTCACACTTCATTCTTTCAGAAGGGTGTCCTGCAGAGCCGGGCCTCTGCACATGTGACCAGCCGCCTCCTCTCTGCCCCCAAAACCTTTCTTTTTCACTTCGTTTTGCCTACGTCTGGTGGAATGTCCTCTCTCCCTTTTTGGTGGTACCTAAGAGAAGTTTGCTTTTGGTAAAAGAATCCCAGTCTGGGGAAGAGACGAGACTTTGGTCTGATGGGGTGTGAGGGAGTCAGAACGAGGTTCAGTTTAGCAAGGAGACAGGTCTGCATGTCTTTAAAACACCCCATGGTGAAGCCAGACCTTGGCGTGGCCTCTACCTGCCTTCTTCCACCTTCAGGGTCTGGAGACCCCGTTCCTTTCCCCTACCCCATGCAGCCATAGGATTGGAAAAAGCTGAATGTGCCTGATGACTGGAGTAGAGCCTGAGTAGGGCTTCAGATGTCTACGGGACCTGGTGGAGGTCAATGAGAGGGTGAAAATGACAGAGTGTTTTTTCGGGGGGTGGGGACTTGCTGTGAGTGAGCGTTGATCTTGTGGTACCTGCCAAGTGTCTAGGACCGGAGCCCTCCTTCTATGCACAAAGGGAGGGGCAAGATTAAGATGCAAAAGAGCCTCTATTTGCCCCTCCATCTCCACTGTGTGGAGACAGCATCAGACAGAGAGGCCAGAGGCCAGATGGAGTATTTCCCAGGATTCCATGTGTGTGCTCACACAGCTAAAAGTTAGACCTCCTACTTTTTTATTTTTTGAACTGTACGTTCTTCTCCTTCCTTCTGAGATAAGGTGTATAATGATGGTATAGCACAAGTAATAGAAGTTCATTGCAGCAAAATTAGAAAATACAGGTAAACAAAAAATAATAATAACTCTGAAATCTCAGCACCCTGTAAAAACCACAATCTAAGATATATAGACTTTGATATATAGACTACCAGGTATTTCCCTACGCAAGTGAGTTCAGAATCAGTCTGGAGCGTAGCAAGTCTATCTTGGAGCTGGATTAGAGCTGACAGGGTTCCAGGAAGGATGTCTCCAAGGAAAAAGAGAAACCAACGGGTTGTCTAATGTATTTGACAAAATAGAGGGGGATTTCACAGTTCCGACAGAGTTTGGGAAGAACTGGGACTCGGTAAATAGCAAATCAAAGCAAATAAAGTGTGAGGCGATTTTTAAATCTAGAGAGAAAATGTCACACGAAAAAGGACGTATAACCAACCATAGTTCACTGTGTGGCTCAGCGATGAGGTGTATTTAGAGTTTATTTATAATGTAAATGCCAAATATTGTTTTTCTAAAAACGTTTGTTTTAAAATAATGATGGATGCCCCAGAAGTTGCAAAAAGATAGGGAGAGCAGAGAGGTCTTACCCACCCTTCACCCAGTTTTCCCCAGTGGTTACATCTTACGAAACTATAACACAGCATCAGTTAGGGCGCTGGGCTTAGTGCCAGGGATCTGCAGAGCAGTGTGGAGTCGTGTGGCCACCACTGCAATCAAGATACGGAACTGCTCCGTCACCACAAAGATGCCCCTCGTGTTACTTCTTTATAGTCACCCCCCCCACCACCACCACCATCTCTAACGTTACCCTGGCAACCAGCCATCTCGTCTCTCTAATCGTCATCATTTCAGAATGTTACAGACATGGACTCAAACAGTATGTGGCCCTGTGAGATTGTCCTTTTCCATTCAGCGTAGTGCCCTGGAGATGCATCTAAGCTGTTGTGTGTATCAAGCGTTCGTTCCTCTTTCTTATTGAGTAATATTCCAACTAAGGATTATTTTAAACAAAGATTGTTATATGATACCTGGCCAGCCAGGACCAGAGTCTGGTAATAACTATAATAATGGTGACAGCTAACAATGATCGAGAACTTAAAATTTACCAGACATTGTGCTCCGTGTTTTCTCTATATTATCTCATTTAATTCTCACAACAACTTTTATGTTCTTATCTTACAGACGAGGACACTGAGGCTCAGAGAGGTTAAGCAGCTCATTAGTCTGACACAGAGTCCAAGCTCTTAACATGAGCACGTGCTGAGGGAAGCACGGATTTTTCTGGGCCATGGGCGGTACCCCTCAGGAATATCATCTCCCTACAGGTCACGCTAGCTGTCCAGTCCTCTCCTAAGTAAACCCTGCGGAACACGGACTCTTTCTAAAGACTCAGAAACTCAACTCCTAGTGCTAAGACATTAAAACATTAGATTTATCTTTACAACAGAAGCAGATTGACTTAAACACAGCTTCTTATTTTTATAGCTTCTTACAAAGACTCCAGGATCTTCCACTAAGTGGAGCCCATTAAGAGGATGTAAGTGGCCATAAAAAGATTGAATATGCATGGAAATACAGAAATCAAACTCAGAGTCAATTCTGAGACGAATGCGTTTAGGCCCTAAACATGCCTGAGCGGTTTTTATAAAGCCTTGTAGAATTCTTATCCATGAGCGAGCGACTACACTACCAGAGGGGTTAATGAATGTACTGATGTGCCAGAACCAGAGGGAGAGTGAAAATGGTCCTAACACGAATTTCCGAAGAAAGGGCATCTTAGACTAGAGATCTTGCCACTGGGCTCCACTTAACCCTTTCTGCCTCCTAGAACTCTTCCTGGGGGGAGGGAGGACAGCCCAGGCCGGAAATGACCGGCCCTTGCCTGCCTCAGAGTCCATCACCGAGCCCCTGGCGCTCCTCATGGCCCTCTCTACCGAGCAGATTGTCGGGTACCCTCCTAAGTGTCAGGAAGAAGCACTGGGAGGAGGGATGGTTCTGCTGGTGGCTGCAAGAAGCCCGTGGTAATGACAAGTGATAAAAACGCCAAACCCTGCTCAGCATCCCCCTGCTGTGTTCTCTGGCTGCTGGTTCTAACAATAAAAATAAGGACAGCCATTCACCTCCACGAAATGCTTGAAGGTCAGGAACTTGACCCGTACTATTTCTTTTCACCTTGACAACAGTTCTGTGAGTTAGGTAACAGGGTCATTTTCATTTGGAGAATGGGAAAAAGAGTACTGAGAGATGACATGACCCATGGTCACTCAGCTGGCCGCAGTGGAGCCGGGCGGCTGACATTCTCATATGAGCTGGACCTCAAGGTCACCAAATAGCTGAGGACAGAGGTTCTCTTTATTTGAGTATTATAGCTTGTAAAGGAGAAGGATGATGGCATCATTTTGCAACTCTTTACCCAATTAGTGGAGTTAATCATTAGGCGATGTTTGCAAATGATTTCTGACATTATAAAAAGACTCAACTATCCAATGCCACCTGTGACGTGTTGCCAAAGAGGAGACGTTGAGTCTGATTAAACCTTTAGATCTAATGATCAATGTACCGGAAATAAAAAGGACAGAGAAACAAACCATGAGCTGTAACCTGCAAAATCCAGGTGGTGGGAAATTCTATAGGATAAACAATCTCGTTTCTTTAACAGAAAAATGGTAAGAAAAAGAGAACAAGACTTGGTGGGAGATTTGCAAATTAGAAGACAGGTCAGAGACAGATTAAGCATAGCAATGTGTGAACCTCATTTGCATCTCCATTTGAACAAATGTAAAAACAGACTATTTACTGAACAATTGGAGAAGGGCAAACGCGGACTTTATGTTTGATGCTATTAAGGAATTATTGTTGATTTGGGGGGTGTGATCGATGGACTTGAGGTTACAGCTTTTGATGGGAGTCTTTAGAGATGCACGTTATAGTTGATATGATGGCTGGATTCATTTCAAAATAATCTACAGAGCAGGGGAGTGGGTGGAGCCTTCACATTCAAGCTTAGACACTCGAACACCTGACACGTGGGGCTTCGTTGCACTGTTTTCTGTTTTTTCACACATACTTTCATAATAAACATTTTTAAAAAGGGGGGTGCTCTCAGAAAGAGTGGCTGTGAATTAAGGAAGAAGAGGTAAAATGGGAAGTGTCATATCCTAGGATCCGAGAAAAGAAATGCTTCGGGAAGGGGCATGGGATGGTCAGGTGGGCCAGATGCCCAGCTGGGCCAGGTAGCTGCGCCCTGTGGATGAAGCCAGGTGTCAGGGACAGCACCCACCTGCCTCTGTCCTCTCTCACCTCAGGATGTCCCAGGGGCCGTGGTTCTCTTTAGAGTCCTCCCTTCCCGGCCTTACCCCCACTCAGCAGACACTTACAGCCCTGTGAGTGGGACTCCCGGAGTCCCCGAGGAAGGCAAGTCGGTGACACTGACCTCCTCCATTTTAGGCCGTGCTGGGGTTCAGTTTTAGAAGATCTGTCGACACAGGGTTCAACGGAGCCTTAGTAATGCCGCCACAAGCAATGCAAATGTCGTTTCCAGAATCTAGACCGAAGGTTACTATTCTGTGCTCAAGGATCGCTTCAGGTGTTTTTTTTTTTTTATTTTGGTACTGACTTTGCTTTGTTATCAGAAGGAGGCAAGTTTTCTGGGAAAGATATCAACAGCCTAGGCTAGTTTTTGTCAAGTCGGCTTGCCCTCTTAGATGGCCTCCCTCTTCCCCTCTCTCTGCCCATCTCTGCTGCCCCCTCCCCACTTTCCTTCCCCTTAATTGCCTCTCTCTTAACTACCTAGTGTAGGCAGAGAATATGGTATCTGGAAATGACTGGGTTTCGGCCCGCCCCCACCCCGGCTCCCTCAGGTGGCAGCTTAGCCTTTCTGGTGTTCAGATCGGACCTGAACGGGTAGCTCTGGATACCCAGCACTTCCGTTATGGCATTCGCCCCTGTCCTAGCTCTCTGGCTGGCTGCTCATTTCTGCTTGTCGTCTTCCCCAGCCCTCCTATTGATCCATTATCTCATGATGACCCCGGCTCCCTTTCAGCCTGGCCTCTGCCACTCTGTTCCAGGAAGACACTCATCGCCTGGATGGCTGGCAGCCCCACCTGCCTCCCCCCGCCTCGTGCGTGAGGCCAGGGCGATGGCTGAGCAATCTCTGGAGGCCAGGGGTTTCGAGTAGTACGTGCTGCCCAGGGAAGAAGTGTGTCCATCGTTTTCTGATCTTCTGTCGACTGCCCTGTGGCATAGGAGCCGACTTCAGAGCACCCCCAGGGGGCCCCGCTAACCTCCGTGGAGGTCACACAGCTGGCGTGAGCCACGTTCTTTAGAGCCACCAAGAATGGGTGAGAGATGAGTCCTGGCCTCTTTTCTGGCTCGTCTCTGTAACCGTGACTTTCTTCCTCGTGGGAGCACCTGTCTCTCTGTGCCGCTTTATATAGGCTGTTGTAGGGCCTCGTGGAAATGGTCACATCCCTCCTGTCCCCAGTATGATGCTCCCCTTACACATGCGCACACACACAAACATGAACACGCACACACATGCACACACACACACGCACACACGCGCACACATGCATGCATGTGTGCACACACACACACACACGCACACACATATGCAGACGTAACCAAGAGTGATTGCTTAATTAATTGAAAAGAACCTTAGCAGGACTCAAGAGCTTTCTTTTGACTCTTTTCCATTTCATCTTGGCTCTTGTGTCGGCCGGTTGACCATTCAAGCTCTAACCGGATGCTGAGCCTGTGTTTCAGCATAGTTATTAGCTGTCGTCTTTTTGTTCATACACACTTGTCTTTTGCCTTAATTCTGACTTAAATGTTCCCTTTTCGAATTCTGTTATTTCTCTTGGATAGCTAAATCGTTTGTGTTTTTCTGCCTACAGAGGGTCCAGAAAATATAGGAAGTTACATTAACAACACAGGTTTCAAGAAGCTGATTTTTATAGTTAGCTTTTTTTGGAGTGGGAGATACAGGCTCACTCAAGTTGCCTCGGTAACTAGTGTTTGGAGGAAAGATCCACACAGACAGAATCTCACCATCCTCCCTCCGTCTCTGTCTGTCCGTCTATCTGTCTCTCTCTCTCCCTCTCCCTCTCCTCTTTGCCTCATGGTGAATTTGCTTCCTTCTCCCCTTTCTTCCAGCTGATTTTCTTAGAGATGCTGTTGCTTTGTCACTTCAGATGGCTCACGAGGCAGCGTGGCCTCATGGGCCACAGCTCTACTTCATGAATTTTGTTTCAGATGCCACCGTGAGCAAATTGCCTCAGTATGTTTTCCAATTCAAATCCCCCAGAGCTGGCATGGACTAAGCTCTGTTTATTTTTTTCTCATGGTCCATGGCCAGCCTGTGTTCTGGTCACCCTTGAGTCAGGTGTTCCACCTACACCTCCAATCTCATGCCGCGTGTGACAGGGCGGGGAGATCATGCTCAAACAGGGCGAGCATGGCCACTGAAGCAGCAGGGGCTGTGGTGGGTGGACAGGTTCCTTTGAAAGAGATTGTGGGCAGGCAGATGTCCATGGATATTTCTAGTACCTTGATTAACTAGCTCAGCAAGGACTGACTCAGAGAATCAGAAAGTTAAAATAGATGTTATAAATTCCATTCATGAGAATGTACCTTCCCTACTCACAAGCATTCCCCCAGCCATTCCATGAGTATTTCCTCATTTTTTTTTTTTTTTTTTTTAGGTAAAATATGCCTACATAGCTTGGTGTCACATCTACTACTAGATTATAAATAGCAAATCTAAGGGGGCAAAGAAGGATTAATACAGACGGACAGATACTAACAGCATCAGAGTCAGTAACCAAGAGGCGGACAGCAAGGCAGAAAATCTATGAAAAGCAGACAGGAGAACTCAAGCGGCACCGTGGTCTGGGGCCACTTACAATGCAGGTTAAAACGGCCCAGTGAGCTCCCACAGCCCCGAGGGGGTTGCTGTCCCACAGCCTCGTTAACTGTAGCTAATGTTCACACTGGCGAACCTCGGGTGTGTGAGGGAAGGCTAAAGGCAACCTTATGTTTAGCTTAAGAAGGCAGGAAATTACACAGCACACTTAAGCAAAACTTTCATGCACCTTTAGAAATTGGTGTTCCGATTTAGCGCACCCTCAGTAATCCAAAGCGAGGCACTTGCTCGGTGTCACAGTGCTGCCACAGTCACAGACACGTGCTGTTTTTAATGTCGGCTGCCGGGAACTGGGGTGGCAAATGTCATTGCTCCATCAAGCTGCCTGGGCGAGGGTAGATATCCTAATAACTCTCAAAGCCAAGCTCTGGAGCAGGAGGCCAGCGTGGCACGGCTGTCAGGAGCGGGTGCTGTGCAGTTCAGTCGATTTGGGTTTGAATCCGGGGACCGTGGGTAATCTCTCGAGAGGCCTAAGCCTCCGTTTTCACATCGGGAAAATGGACACACTGATACGTATCTTGAAATATTGTATACATTTAATGTTTAATGCCCACAGACGTTTTTACCTTACTTGGCATTTAAAATTTTTATATAGTTTTCTAAATAAATAAAACAATGACATTTATTTGCTTTTAATATACATGGTTCTTAATCTTTTTTTTCCTATAGGGCAGTGGCTCTTAATAGCAAAAAGACCATAATAATACCTCGGCTTGAATCAGTTTATCGGATCAGCCAAGGAGACACTTAGTTTACCTAGAGGGGTGGGACAGAAGTGGGAAGTCTTAAAGGGACCGGGGAGAAAAGGACAGCTTCAGTGTGCAAGTGGAAACAAAGATACAGGGTTTGTTTGCTTGTTTCCTTGCTTGTTTGGGAAAGGGGTGGAGGGAGAGTTTGAGCAAAGTGATCAGAGGGCACAGGAAAGCAGGCAGAAAAGATGCGAAAGACAATTTTTAATTATCTTTAAAAATATCCCTGAGGTTATTGCCTCGGTTAAGTTATGAGTTTAAAAATGTTCTCAAGAGGACAATTAGAGAGATGTGACTTTTTCTTCCTGTCCTCACTCCCTACCTCCTTTTCCAGGAGACTTTAATTCAAAGTTCAGGAAGCCACCATGAAAGCTTAAGAGGACTGTGATGTCTCCAGAATTCTTGAAAGCTCAGGTTAAAAGTACCTCAGACAATGTAGTCTGCCTGTCTGTCAGGAATTCAATCACCTTGGTCATTTTCTTCCAATAACCATTATTATATTCCTTTAAAAAATAAACAACTTCAGGCTTCCCAGAATCCCTGACAGATGAGAGAGAAATTTAGCTGTCAGTTGGAAGGTAAAGACATCAAATTCACAAACAGAAAATGGAAAAAGAGAGGGCATATTCACTTTTTGCTCTTCCCTAAACCCAGTATAATAATGTGCACTGAACAGACATCAAATAATACACGTAGCGATGTCCCCTTTCACTGTGTGCGTGGATCATCAAACTAAAATTAAAAAGTCTACCTTTGAATTATCCCATAGAGTTGGCAGTCTTCAAGCACAGACTAGACATTTGGGTCTATCTTATTAGTCTTTTTATTCAAGAGATTCTTCCACTGGTTTCTTTTTTTTTTTTTTTTTAACAGTTAAACATTTTTCTGATATACTAAGGATTTGAGTTTGTTTCTTTTTAATAAAAGTAGCTCTTGGCATCAATAGATTGCTATTGTTGTTTTATGGCCAGATTCTCAAAACTCATGATAAAAAGGTTTCCCCCATGTTCATCTACTCAGCTAATATAACACAGTTTGTACAAACAGGTGCTGCAAAGCCAGCCCTTCTTTTGTGTGCACCTGATTAAACAGGAGTTAAATCCTTCTGTCTGGGAATAAGCCAGTGGAAACCAGCCTCAACTCTTAGAAGAAATTCTGGGGATGGCAGAAGTTTCAAACTGTGTGCCAGCCCCAACCAGGTGATTGCCGATATGCTTTGTTGAGAAGGGATGAGAGGCTGGATCCCTGCTCATCAGGAAAGAGTTTGGTAATTAATTAGTGATGTCTGCCTTAGGTACAGTATAGGAGAGTGGCAGCATGTGATCCCATTATTTATTGTTTTGGCAGAAGGCCTTTGACATGGCACATTTAGAATTGGTAGCATTGGTCACTTGTCAACTTTCTTGAAAGTCCCATAATGTATAGTATTTTGGAAATTTTACTGCAGGATAAATGTTGTATATATTTGAGGGAGAATTACTGTTCTACTTATTGTCTTACTATATAATAATTTTCCCCAAACTTTGTGGCTTAAAATAACAATTTTATCATACTCGTGGAATCTATGGGTCAGGGATTGGGAAAGGGCACAACGGGAACAGCTTATCTCTGTCTCACGAAGTATGGGGCTTGGTCGAGGAGACTGGAAGACTGAGGGTGACTTGATGAGTGAGGGCAGAAGCCACCTAATGGCTCGCTCATTCATGTCCGGTGCATAACGCTGGGACCTCAACTCCTCCACCGGGCCGTTGGCTAGAACACTTCACATGTGGCTACTTGTGCTTCCTCACAGCATGGCGGCTAGCTTCCCAGAGAACCAGGAGGAAGCTGTGTCCTTTTTATGTGCTAGCCTCAGAAGTCACATAGTATAACTTGTCCCATAGTCATAAACCTTCCCAGATGCAGCAGCAGGGAAGGTAGGAGGAATGCCGAAGTCAGATTATGAGAAGAGTATGTAGAGTGGGGGGACATCAATGCAGTCATTTTCATAAAATGTCATCTGCCACAGGCGCTTAGTTGGTGCATGAGGTGGCAGCCACCTCATCTCAACACTCTTTGTACCTTCTTCTGTTCCCTCAGTAATCACTTGCTTAGAGCAATAGAAATGGTTTATTTGTGGAAAATGGTTAATAGTGAGAGACGAAACTTTAAGGAAAACTTAAAAATTCTTAAGTCATGGCATAAAAACCTATACAGTCAATGACAAGGAAGTAAAATTCAGAAGAAAGTCATTTACCTTTGTATATATGTTAAGCTTTGCAAAGATGAGGTCTGCTAATGGCCTCTAGATGGTTCCTTAGATGGTATCATAACGACGACAGATTCCATATCTCCATCTAACTTAGGGTTTGCTGATCTCGTCACCACCAGCATTGTGGGCCAGATAATTCTTTGTTTTCAGGGGTGTCCTGTGTATAGCAGGGTGTTTAGCAGCATCTCTGGCCTCTACCCCTCCCTGCCAGTCACAAAAATAAAAAATGTCTGTAAACATTGGCAAATGTCTCCTGGGGGTGTAAAATCACCCCCAGCTGAGGACCACTGATCTTTCTAGAATGTATGGAGCTGCAAAAATATTCTCCAGAATCTGTTTCCTCTTCTCCAGAATCTGTTTCCTAGGCGACTCTTAGAAGGTTTGCATAAGCTTATGCTGTAGGAACCGCTATCGTTCAGGCATTTAGCATACTCCGTTCCTTCGAGACAGGGGGTCTCTAGTAAACGGAGTCTTCTCCCTGTCGACACTCATCCTGAAGGGCAGAGATCATCCTCTCCCACAAAGCCTAGAGGATTAAGTCAGGCAGAACCATTTCAGCGAAAGGAAGCAGGAGGGCATTGACATCCCGGCTGGCATACACCAGGATGAGTGGGTGAGCCGGGGGCCGGGGGCTGTGAGCACAGCTGTACACACTCCTCCCTGTCACTCCACCCTGCTCACAGCCTGCCCCTCCCACTTTGCAGGGAGAAGGTGTGAGTGGAAAATGAGTCTCTCGGAAGAAGCCGTGTGGTGATTACTCTGTTTCGTGCACTCACGGTTTACGGGGGGCCAAGAGTGTGCATTGGGAAGAAGGTGTGAAAACAGGAGCAGTTTCCGCCCTGGGGCCTTGTGGCGTCCGAAGCTGCAAGGTGTGAACTCACTGCACACACCTTGGGTGGAGAGAGATAACAGACCAGGTGCAAACCGCAACCTTCCCCACACCCTCACCGGAGTGTGGACGTGCTTGAGTTTAGGGGCCGGGTGGCAGTGGGGCAATCTGTAAGGCAGTCTGCAATCTGTACATGAGTTGATAACGGAAAGTAGATCAGGTAACATTTATAGTGCACTTCCAATAGGAAAACCATGTTATTTATAGTAGACATGTCCCCAGGTCAGCTGACAGAAGCCTGCTGGACTCCTTCAGTGCTGTGCCCACAGGGAATGAGAACAGATGTGTCCTGAGGTGCAGAAAAGGTCATTGCAAAACTGATGCCGGCTCTTTGGCGTTGTAGTGTGGGAAGTGATCTTAAGTAATTGGGCCCTCCACGTCTGCTAGTAGTCAAGCTATCCCAGAGGTCACGGAAGAGAAAGGCTCACAGATCAGATCAAGATGCTCCAATAATACAGCTTATTAGATCCAAATAAAACTTAAAACGAGAAGCAAGGGGAGAGAAGTGAGGCGGGTTAACACACTTAGGTTAGAGTGCAAGTGGGACACAGTATCTGATTCTGGGTTGAACAATGCTCAGACTTTTGTCTCTTTCTCAGCTGTATCACCCTTGCCAAATGATGGGGAGGTTATGAGGACAGGGTTGAGGTTTGTGATAGTTAATTTTATGTATCACCTTGGCTAGGCTCAGATATTTGGTCAAACACTATTGCAAATATTTCTGTGAAGGCATGCTTTAATTTAATTTTTTAGAGCTGTGTTGGCATGTTTTAGATGAGATTAACATTTAAATCAGTAGACTCTGAGAAAAGCAGATTACACTCCACAATGTGGGTGGGCCTCATTCAATCAGTTGAAGGCCTTAAGAAAAAGGTCAACCTCTCCCAAAAGAGAGGGAATTCTGCCAGACTGTTTGAGACTCAAATTATAACTGTTTGTTCCCTGGGTCTCCAGCCTACCAGCCTACTCTAAGGATTTTGGACTTGTCAGCCTTTATAATCACATGACCAGTTCTTTAAAATAAACCTTTCTCCTACTCCTCTTTTTTTCTTCTACCCCCTCCCTCCCTCCCCACTCTCTCCCTCTCCCTCCCTCTCTCCCTTCCTCCCTCCCTCCTGGTGTCTCTCTCTCTCTGCTGGTGTCTGTCTGTCTGTCTATCTGTTTCTCTCTGTCTCTGTCTCTCTCTCCCCTTCCCTCTTCTCTCTCCCCACCCCCTGGTGTGTGTGTGTGTGTGTGTGTGTGTGTGTGTGTGTGTGTGTGTGTGTCTGTGTCTGTTTCCCTCTCTCCCTTCCTCCCTACTGTTGTCTCTCCTTCTCTCTGTCCCCTCCCTCCCTCCCTTTCTCCCTCTCTCTCCTTCTCTCTCCCCTTCTCTCTCAATTCTGCTTCTCTAGAGAACCCCGACTAATATAAGATTGAACACGAGCCTCAGCCTGGAGCCAACACACAGAGGCCAAGGGGCCAAGACACCTGGCCACTAGACACAGCTCACTGACCGGCCTGCCCCATGGCCAAGGGTTTGATCTGCATTTCTACGGCAGAGCACACAGGAGGCTGTAGTGGGACCAGAAGAGGGGTCTTTGAATGGGTTAATATGGAGGTGAGGTGGCTGTCAGCCCGGAGGTGGCATACTTTGTGCCTCATGCCATGGTCTCCCCATCAGCAAGAAACACTCTTCTTCACTCCATGTTTACAGGTTACTAACTTGCTGTTTTTAACACCTCTTATCAATTTTTCTCATAGCTCGAAAGCTATTTGCTTTCTATCCCTGCTTAAGATTCTCGTGAGTCGCATCCATCCCATGTACTTTTCTTATCTTCTAGAGGAGACTTGAGCATTATCACAGAATAGAGGAAAGTGTATTTTGATTTCCACAGGCCCAGAGGCATTGCCTAGAGACCAAGCTGGGAGTGAGGGGGCAGCACGCGGTGGACACCGCTCTGTGCAGACTCTCAACCATCCGCTGTGGGCAGGGGTCTGCGCAGATTAGGTTGTACTTAGAGCACAGATGGTCCCTGTGAGCGTGGATCTAGACTATTCCATTTCTGAGAATCACAGTTTGTCTTTAGGAGATGCATTCATATTGGAATGATGGTTCCTCAGTGGAGGAACAGGGAGAATCGCTCTGAGCCAGGTACCGGACAGCTCTCAGACCCAGCGGGGCTGTCTGCTGAGGTCCACACTCACGGCCCTCCCCCAGAGCCCCGTCCCCACCCCGGTTCTGCCGTCAGTGTACCAGGACGAGGCACATTACCGGGAATTACCGTTTCCATCCAGAGAGAAGGAGGAGGATGCGTTCTGGGGTGAAACCAACGCTGTGGGTAAGGACAGGGACTCCTTAAAGGGGAGGAGTGGATGTTTGTGCCGCAGGCCTGGAAGAGTGGGGGACAGAGGATAGGAGAGCAAGGTGACACGTTCAAGGTTCTCCACGGGGCTTCCTTAGGAGGGTGGAACCCTCTGATGCCTTAGTCTCGGACCAGGAGGAGAATCATAGGAAGTGGACAGTTTAAATTTTTCTTCCTCTGATATCACACATCCCTCCCCTTTAACCCAAGTATTCAGGTGACTCTGAAGCACCAAGGATGGCGGGTGCAGTTGAGGTGGTGGGTAGACAGAGCATCAAGGGGCAGGATGGAAAAGGGAAAGGCAGCCCCCCTCACCATCGCCCCCTGGGATGGCCCTGGGTGAGCCCAGAGATCCAGGCACAGACGGCAGCAGAGGTGTGAGAGAGAGAAGACGCATCTGCCAGCCAGTCGTCCCTGGGATGAAGGGAGGCGAATGTCTTCATTCTCAAAAGCAGTGAACTTGACCGCGTTACAACACACGTTGAGTTTCTCGGTAGGCCAGCTCCGTTCTCCTTCCATCACTAGAGCCTGAAAGGAAAAGGCAGGGGATGAAAAACAAGATGCAAGAGTCAGCAGTGGTTGGTCTTAGACTATACAGACAGCTGAAATGAGGTTCAATTGCATATTTGAGGAAAATCAAGTCCAATGGGGCTCCTAGGCATTTGGGCATAGAGAAGACGAGGCCTCACCTTGGTGGCCTTCCCCTCTACTCCTGCTGTCACTGGTCTTGCCTCACAGGGCCCAGGCCAGCTAGTCTCCCTCCCCTGTGCTGGAGGGGAGCCCCACACTCATTGCCCTCACTGCATGCTGTAAATTACCCGCCTTCCCACCTGTCTTCCTCACTGTGCTGCGGTTTACTTGAGGTCCGGGAGCAGGACTTACCACCTCACACACCGCTTAGCACATAGTCAGCAGTCAAAAAACAATCATTGAATGAGTGAGTAAATAACCCAGCATTGAACCAGCCTGGAGTGAGGTGAGAAGCTGGGCCCAAGGCTGGGAGCCCCAAGCAGAGTCGAAGTCAGCGGTGAGGCGAGGAGCAGAGGACAGAGAATCCCTGCTGGCGACAGGCGAGGGGCATGGCTGGGCAGTGGAACCCCCGGGCACGGAGCAGGCGTGCGCATTACCCTGGGGCTACCTCTGGTAGAGAATGAAAACCCTCACTCGTATGTGGAGAGGCAGGCGATCTTATTAAACATCCGAATGTTGGATCTCAAATATTTACCCACTGCGTTGGCATGGAACGTGTTTCTGCGGTGGGGGAAGGAGCCGGCCTCGCTCTGCTGCGCACACAGCCGCCAGGGAGAGTCCCCGAAGCCTGCTCAACCGATCGGTGGTCACACTGTTTTAGAGACTCTGATGAAAGCGATGGTCTTTCTAGAAAAACATACCAAAATCTGCGTACGACGGTAGAGGGCAGAGTCTGTAGCCACCTCCCCTCCATGGTGGTCTTTCATGACCTTGGGTAAAATCTGCCCCCCCCACCCCCCACCCCCTCTGGCCTTCCAGGCCACACCCCCAGCCAAAAAAACGCCTGCCCCGCTGCCCCTCCCCCATCTGCTCTCAGCGACACTGCTTCAGTCACTGCTCTCTTTCCCACGCTGCAGACACACCTTGTACTTTCCCACCTTTGAACTTGGAGTCAGAGGTCCCGATGTTCCTTTAAGGTGCCCTGGGGACAGGAACTGGGCCAAGGCAGTAAGGGCGGAGGACCGGCCACAACCTGTTCGCAGCACCCTGCGGCCCCACCCACCTGCCTGCCACTCAGGCAGCACCAGCTTCTGGCGTGGTGCTGTCTCGGGGCCTCTCTGACTCATATCTGTCCTTGGACTTGCATTTCCTCCAGCTCCTGACCCCCTCATAGCTCAGATTCCTGGGAAGTCCTGATACAGAGCCTGCAGGAGCAAACAGAATTTGACCTTGCGAGACTGCTCAGCCTTTTCTTCTCTACCTATGCATTTAATACAACACAAATCAGGACTCGGTGTCCCCCCCATATTTAGCAGGCAGTGGGACAATTGCTGGGAACTAGACCCAGTCTTAGAGGGGCAGGTGGCAGGCAACTAACTGCTCGCAGAAACGCTCACCCCAGTGGCCACAGCTCGAGAGAGATGCCCAGGCCTGGTGTTTGCGGGTGGGGTGGTCGGGACGGGGTGGACTTCTAATATAAAGCCTGAAGGACAAGCCCGGACGGATGTTCCAAGGTGAAGAAAGTTTGTGTAAAACATCTGAGGCCAGAAGAGAGAGGTTGTGACCATCTGCAAATCTTTCAGGATGTCTGGACCCCAGAGTCCCTGGAGCGAGTGACGAGAAATGCTGGCGAGGGACAGAGGGCCAGGACGAGGAAGGGTCTGACTCTGCACTGAGGACAGGGGAAGCCGCTGGAGGGGAGGAGGGGGCTGGGTCAGGTGGCCATTCTCAGGCCCCGGCTCTGCTGCGGCTGTCCTGGTCGTGGTGATGCTGCCACCACCTCCTGTCTCCTGAGGCTTTTGGCCCCCACAGGAATGGATACAGGACACTGCCCTCCCATCTCCTTGCCGCAGACACACAAGCCCTTACTGCTTAAAGAGTTGGTGGTTATCTATTTATTCATTCTGTCTCTGTCTCTGTCTCTCTCTGTCTCTCTGTCTCTCTGTCTCTCTGTCTCTCTGTCTCTGTCTTTGTGTCTGTCTCTGTCTGTCTCTCCTTCCTATGTATGTATGTATGTATCTGTTTGTCTATCGAATCCCTAAAAGGAGCCAGAAAAGGCTAATAGAATAACCTGAGGTGTGGATGGGGCCTGGGGTGGAGTGAGGAAGGTTCCAGCACCTTCCACTCATAGTTCCTTCCCCTTTGTCCTGACTCTCTGGGTCCTAAAAGCTCTGCCTTCTCTTTTATTTCTCACGACAGGGGTAAAAATACTCTCAGACCTCATTCTCCCACACACTTGAGAGTAGTGGTTCACAGATTTTTTTAACTACTAACCCTACAAAGACATTTTGACCTACACTCTGACCCAGTAGACACACACATACATATGCAAGCAAAATAAATCCCCCCCCAATATTACTTTCTACAAGTAATGCCCTCTGATATTTTCTATTCTAGTTCAGTCTATTTCTTTTCCGTGTGTGTCTGTGTGTGTGTGGTGGGGTGGTCATGACCCAGTAAATTGTTTCAATATCTACTAATGGGCTGTTGCCTGAAGTTTGAAAAAAACTGCTGAGCGGAAGGGCGTGGAGACCGTCCCTGAGAGCATCTCTCTCTGGCCGAGGCAGTCCAGATGAAGCTCAGAGTGGCCCTCCTGTCTTACAAGGTTATTCTGAGTTTTTGAACTGCTTCCTGGATCTCCAGAATGTTCTCCTCTGAGCATTGCATCAGATAGTAAGGATCCTAGAAGAGTGTTAGCTCTGGGTGTCGCTCTGTCCCTGGTCTGCTGGTGAGTGACAGTAGCACAGGGTAAAAGGAACAGGCTGTGTTGTTTATGCCTGAGAACGACGACAATAATAATAACACCTGTTGGTGGGGACCAGACACTGGCTCTGCTGGGCTTCGTCTCGCTCCGTCCCCGCCACCACCTCAGGGTTGGATATTATCCCCATTTGACGGCGTGAAAAGGAGCACAGAGGACCCGCCCTGGGACAGCAGTAGTAAGAGGCCAAGCCGGGAGTGGCCTCGGTCGGCTGGATGCCAGAGCCTGGGGCTTGATGCACCCAGTGTTCTGGGTGTGCTCCCCCCAAGGTACCAGGGAGACCCTATCCCTGTCGTCGGCGCTGGCAGAGCCAAACACGACCGACTGAGAGTGGCATTTTATTATGAGCGGCGCCACCCAGGAGAGTGGGGAGTGAGTGCTGAAAAGCCCAAACTTCCTGATGACATGTGGTTACAGATTTCATAGGGCCAAATCCCAGGACACCGTGGGTTAGGGGAGTCTGGGCCGTGCTGGGGGATGATTGGTCAGAGGTGACGTAAGGGTAATACATCATTCCTTCAGGTCTGGAGGACAGTTCTGAGGCCTGGTGTCTTCTCTCTGGTTTCATGGGGAAGTAGCCAGGGGGTCATTCCCCTGTAGGGCTCAGGGGCCGAAACATCAGTGAGGTCAAGATGTCATCGTAAGCCCGGCCCTGTGACCATTAGTCAGGTCCCCGCTACTGTCTTCTCTGCCTTGGGGGCTGGTGATTATGGGGGAGAGGCCGGGTCTCTGAGGTAGGGGTGTGTGTGTGTGTGTAGAGAGAGAGAGGGCATGCGGGGAGAGAGATGATTTCTAGAGCAAGGCTTTAAAGCTAAGTTTAATTAATGTCCCAAAAACCCTCAGTGTCATCACCTTTAATTTCACGCAGAGTGTGGTCTCAGCCCACTCCGGCTGCTGTAACGAAGTAACAGGGACCAAGTGTCCTATAAGCAACAGAACTTTACGTCTCGCTGTGCTGGAGGCTGCAGGTCCCAAGTCAGGGCCCCGGCGTGACTGGCTTCTGGCGAGGCCTGGTCTAGAACTCTCTGGGGCCCCCTTTAGTAGGGCACTAATCCCATTTAGGAGGGCCTCACCCTCTCCACCTAATCACCTCCCAAAGCACCACCCCGACTGCCATCACATTAGGGGCTCGGATTTACATGTAGATTTGCAGGGATTAAGCATTCAGTCCACAGTAATTGTGTGTGGTCCCCAGGTGGCCCTGGCTCAGGACCTCTCACGGGGGTCCATGTTTCATCCTCAGAAAGCTCGTGGGCTCTTGAAATGGCCCACGTGTGTTTTTCTGGCTAGCTTCTCGAGGCGGTGCTTGACTCACTGACCCATTTGGCTGAGCTGAGGGATCTGAGTATGTTTTCTCAGCAATGATACATTCAAGTGTGTCTTTTGTGGGGAAGGTCGGGACAATAGGAGAGATTACCTGTTTTGTAGACCCTTGTGGGACAGGAAGTTCATGATGGTGGAAGATCCTGCCCAGAAGAGGCCGTGGCAGCTGGGAGAGCTGCTTCCAGTCTATAAACAAGAGATTGTTTGAGCCTGGGCTTCTCAGAGCCGTGCAGAGGTCCACGGCGGTGCCCGGAGGCTCTCTTTCCATCACCTCACCTCGAACTAGAGCTGTTCCTTCCTTTTGTCCGGAGGGAAGGGAGACAGTTTCTGCTACTTAGAGGAGTGAGGAGGAGAGAACAGACCCATCCCCACTGAGGGACATTCTACGAAATGCCTGATGAGCCTCCTTAAAATCTTCAAGGTGACCCAAAACAAGGCTAATTATTGAAGTCAAGAGATCACTAAGGAGACACGGCGACTAAATGTGACAGAGAATTCTGGATGGGATCCTAGAATAGAACAAGGACAGTAGGCAAAAACTAAAGAAATCTAAACCAAGTGTGGACATTAGTTAATAATGTCCATATGAGTTCATTAACTGACAACTATACTAAGAAGTTAATAATAGAGGAAGCCGGGTGTGGAGGATAGGGGAACTCAGTACTATCTTTGTGACTTTTCTAGATATCCAAATCTATTCTAAAATTATTAAGAAGGGGGCTGACTGTGCTGCTGACTAGTTGATCTCCAAGGTCCTTCCCAGTGCTAACGTTCCCTGAACAGTTTGTGAAGCTGGCCTGGGCCCGGGGCTGGGGAGAAAGGCAGATTTCCGGAGGTCTGAGCAGGGAATCTAAGAGCTGAGGAACTGTGGTGGAATATGACTGCAACTTGATCTTGGGGTCTTGCCCTTGGTGTCTCACCAGGTAGGAGGCCTACTCTTAAGAAATGAGTTTGAGCATTATAGAATCAGAGATGTGACATACAGTTTCATCTTCCTTTCTTTCTTTCTTCCTTTCTTTCTTTCTTTCTTTCTTTCTTTCTTTCTTTCTTTCTTTCTTTCTTTCTTTCTTTCTTTCTT